>APFE030983252.1:0-25544 GCA_000404065.3 Pinus taeda
TGTCGGGGTAACTGTTCCAACCGCCATTTCTGTATTGAATTCTGCGATGTTGAATTTCATCACCAACTAGTGTTTTCGGTACGGAAAGTTACTATTTGTGTGTGGTTTGACTCCTAGATTTGATAGTGCATGTTAATTTGTTTGTTTTTACTTTTAGAGACCATAGGTGTGAATTGTGAATTTTAATTGTTAGGTGTGAATTGTGAATTGTTAATTTTAGTTTTAAATTGTTAATAAAATTCACTGAAGTTGAATATAATGGCAAATGTTCCAGAATTTACCAACCAAGGAACCCCTCCTAACGAGAATCCTAGTACTTTTCCTTACTTTGGAAATGTTGATCCTCCTTATATGGCTACTTTGTCATTACCTGGATTTACAATAGGTTTACCAATATGGTTATTTTCAACTTCGTTGGCCCCAAATACTCCAATTGTTCCACCTCAACCGAATGCTTCACCTCAACAGAGTTCACCATCTCAACATCACCAACCTTTTGTTGACCCTTTACCTTCTTCACCTAATATTTCTTCCTCCATTTCTTCCTCTTCACTTGGTAAAAGCCTTGACGCTAGTAACTAGGTGGCTAAGAAGAAGAAGAAAGGGAAGAAGAAGAGGAAGAAGCAAGATAAGAAAGAAGTCAACCAACCAACCTAGGATGTAAGTGTTAGTTGTGTTGAGGAAACCTCCAACATGCATCATAAACCCAAATACCCTTGCAGACTTTGTAAGGGTGACCACTTCCTTATCAATTGTCCTGGTATTCCAAAGGTTTTGGAAGTATGGTCAGAAAAATCTCATCAACTTTCCATTGATCCATCAACCAGTGATAGTCAGGTTCCTGGGAAAAAGGGTAAAGTTAGGTTTCCTTGTAAGTTATGCAAAGGGAGTCATCAAACTCACATTTTCCCTCACATGGATGAAGCCTCAAAATTGTTGGAAAACCTTACTGTTCCACAACAAGAATTTCCAACTAGTTACCGTAAACTTTCTCCCAACCTACCGTCAACTGACGGAGTGATTGATCTAATTTCAAGTACAATCAATGCCACTCTTCCATTGCAGAGTGAAACTCATATCACTCAGGTTGATGATCCATTAGTTGATTAGGTGGTCGATTCAATTTCACATTCGGTCGATCCCACTCTCCCTTTAGAGAGTGAACTTCATACCACTCATGTTCTTCTTGTTACATCAGATTCTTCTATGCCGGGGGGCATTTCACATGTTTCTACAGAACCCCCTCCAAGTACTGAGGTCTTTTCCTTTGATTGGAATAGACTGCTAGAACCTCGTCTTCCTTCCTCCATCCCTTTCCAAATCATTGTCAAGGCTGGTAGTAGGAACATACACCACACGCAGGTAGATGAAGGTGCTTCTGTTAGTATTTTATCCTCAACTGCTTAGAAAGCTTTGGGTTCCCCTCAGCTTGTGCCTATTACGCAGAATTTGAAAGCTTTTAACAGAACCATTAGTGAACCTTTAGGGATCCTTCCTAAGTTTTCTATTACCTTGGAAGGTAAAACTATCTGTATTGTTCTTATGATAGTTCGAGGTCCCTTGGATTTCAATTTACTCCTTAGGCGCAACTATGTTTATGCAATGAAAGCTATCGTATCAACACTCTTTCGCGTGATGTCTTTCCCTCGAAATGGAAATATTGTGACTGTAGACCAGCTTTCATTCCCTAGTCTTGTTTCAACTACCAATAATATGACACCCCTAAATGTTCCCGATTCTAAAGTGGTATCTACCCCGCCACGGGTTAATTATGTGGCAACTGGTCCCATGTTTTCAGTTACCGATGTAAGTGAGCCTCTCACTGTTTGCTCATATTCCTTTGATTTAGATATGGTAATTGACATGGAAAACTCTATGGGATTTCTTGAACGTGATGTTCTTATCCCTCTTGAGTCCCTTGACATGTGTTCCTTGTAGAGAACTATTCTTCCTTCTAATGAAGACCTCTTGGAAGCCATGATCAAGGTGTGTCCATTGACATGTCTTTCTTCCAGTTGGAAGCCATAATCAGTAGAATCGAGGAAAGTTCCTATTACTTAGTAAACCTCGTTAAAAAATGAATCAGGTATGAGGACAGTTGGTTTCCTGTGTCAACCTCATTTAAAAAAAAAATTAATCAATAGGTTATATAGGTAGATTGTAGAGAGTAGAAGCGAGCATAGTTTCTTCCCGTCTCAACCCCATTAAAAAATGAAACTGGATGTCATGAGCATAGTTCCTTGTCTTGTGTCAAGCTCGTTAAAAAATGAAACAAGGAGTCATGAACATAGTTCCTTGTCTTGTGTTAAGCTCATTTAAAATATGAAACAAGGGTTTCGAGGAAAGTTCCTGTTATTGAGTCAACCTCGTTAAAAAATGAATAAGGTATGAGGACAGTTCTTTTCCCATGTCAACCTCATTAAAAAAAATGAATCGGTAGGTTATATAGGTAGATTGTAGAGAGTAGAAGCGGGGATAGTTTCTTCCCGTCTCAACCTCATTAAAAAATGAAACTGGATGTTATGAGCATAGTTCCTTGTCTTGTGTCAAGCTCGTTTAAAAAATGAAACAAGGGTTTCAAGGCAAGTTCTTGTTACTGAGTCAACCTCGTTAAAAAATGAATCAGGTATGAGGACAGTTCTTTTCCTGTGTCAACCTCATTAAAAAAAAAAAATGAATCAGTAGGTTATATAGGTAGATTGTAGAGAGTAGACGCGAGGATAGTTTTTTCCTATCTCAAACTCGTTAAAAAATGAAACTAGGTCACAAGGATAGTTTGTTCCCATCTCAACCTCTTTAAAAAATGAAACTAGATGTCATGAGCATAGTTCCTTGTCTTGTGTCAAGCTCATTTAAAAAATGAAAGAAGGGTTTTGAGGATAGTTCTTTTCCTATGTCAACCTCATTAAAAAATGAAACACCTCCTTTTTCGAGTCGAGTCTTCTCAGGATCTTGAAAGTAAATCTTCATTCCATCCACTTGGTTGAATGCAATGAAGCTTGGGGGGCATGTACCTTGATTTGCGTCATTAAGATAGGGGCATGCGAACTTACAACAAGCATAGCTTTTCGTTTCAAGCTTGTGTAAACATGAAACCGAATCCAAGCAAAGTTCTCTATGGTTCAAGCTTGTGTAAAAATGCACCCATACCCATTTTATATCTCGTGATTGCCTTTTTATCCGTTAAATTCTATTAGATGACCCTTGGTTGTTTTCATTCCATCGCCACCATCTCTTTGGCCAATCATATGCTTTCACTTGGTAGTTTTACCTTTCCTGAGGGACCACATTTATGAGTGGTTTTGTTAGCTAGCCTCTTAACCATTACATGTTTTGAGCAGTCCCACCATTACCGGAACCAGTTGCTACCCTTTATACCACTCGTTCCTATAGGATGAGTCTTCTTTAAGCTCTTTTCTGACTTGTAAAATATGAAAAGATTGCCGAGTTTTTCCTTTTTAAACTCGTTAAAATGGAATTAAAAGGACGGTCCACTTATAGCTCTTTTCTGACCGTATAAACATGAAAAGGTTGCCGGA
Source organism: Pinus taeda (assembly GCA_000404065.3). Classification (NCBI taxonomy): domain Eukaryota; kingdom Viridiplantae; phylum Streptophyta; class Pinopsida; order Pinales; family Pinaceae; genus Pinus; species Pinus taeda. The sequence goes on from APFE030983252.1 coordinate 3,540, forward strand.
CTTTTGTCGTTTCAAGTTCGATATTGGTAATAAAACGACGTGTTTTTGATCATTTTTTTAATTTTTTAGATTGAAGGTACTAATTATGAAAAGTAATCCTTGATCGTAATGATCAAGCGGTTCTCTCAAGTATTATTTTATACTTTTTCGGGCTTGGGAGACACAAATTTATGAAAAAGGACAACCATGGAGTTTTCTTAAGTTTTTCTTCTGACTCCCTAAAATTGAAAAACACTGAGTTTCTCCTATATCGGACTTGTTAAAATTTAACAGTAAAGGACCTGTTCAATTTCAAACAGGAACGGACCACTCCTTCTTAGGGTTCGAATCTTAAAGTAAGTTGGACTCATCCGAAGGATGAGCTTATAATCAAGCAAATGTTATCATCCTCAAGCTTGTCAAAAATAAAGAGGTACTTGCCAGAAATGGTGGGGGAAAAGAGAGAAAAATGAACCTGATAGTTTTACTTTGTCTTTTGAAAAGCAGTTAACCACTCTTGAACACGACACTTTTCGTTCACTTGGGTTGGGAAATCCTTTGTCTAACAGTTAATCAAACCATATTGAAAGTCTTCAGCTAGTTTCTAGGTATTAGTTTTAGGTCAATTGTCACCAAACCATCTACAATGTTGTTATGTGTTCAAGAGGTTAGTTCAAATAAACCATTCATTTGCAGAATATCTGTCATCCATTTTGACCATCCCTAAGTTAGTCCTTGCCAAATATATTTCTTCAAAACTTGATCTATGATTTCGTGTTGTGGGCTTGCCTACGACGGATCGCTTTCTATCGACATCAGCACATTATCTGGAGAGTTGACTTAGAAATCGTCAGTACCTTGAAGTCTGCATGCATCAATGGCAGGTTTCTCGCCTTTAACGTCAATTTTCATCACTGACTTGCGATCGAAGGATTCCATGAAATGTTCGACATCGACTCATTTCATTCACATCTCATGGATTGTGCTGGGTACTTTGAGAACCATTGACATTACTGGTGGTCTCTCTCATGCTTGTTAACATTTTTCATCATTGACTGGTAAACAAGTGGTTTCTACCATGTTCGACATCGACTCTTCGCATGGCTAGAATCGTATCAATTCGGGAAGTAGAGATGAAGACCTTGGATCTAGTTTCCACCATCCAGGCTGCGAGGAGTTTTGTACTCATTATATAATAGACCAATTATAAACAGATGGTTGTGCCCATACTGTGTCTACATGAGTCTATGATTATGATGTACTACGAAATCATTCCTGTATCAAAGCAGTAGTTAGTCTGTTAGTTAAAGTTTTTGATCTGAGTATGGGAATGCCTACTTCAACGATGATATAATCTTATACATGTATTTTGTGTTGAAAATTGCAGGTTCTGACTGGGCTCTCCACAAGATAATCCTTGAAATGATAAAGTACTTCAACCTTCCTAGATGATATAAAACCTTAATCTATTACAGGCTTCGCACTTTAGGGGGCAATCTGTTACACTAAAATTTGTCACCATGACTATTTGCAGTTAGTATGGCTCCATCAACAATCATACTACCCTCCTTGGCAAGCCTCATACCTCTGCTCTCCATGTCAAACTTCAAGAAAGAGAGAAAGTCATTAAAAACATGTTTATCTCTGGGTACACAGTTTCTCTCTACCTTACCTACCTGTACGCATCCCAAGTTCACAATACCTGCGTCCTTGCACGCTCTGTATGTCAAGGGTTGGATGCATACCCCTGTAAAGGTCAAAAGGCGTGATTTTCATCTTAAAGAAGTTACTTGTGGTCATTTCTAGAGCATTGTAGAAGATTGTTTGACGTATTTTGAGCGCCTCCAGATGGTTCATGCATCCCTATGAAAGAGGAAATTATCCCATCAAGAGAGGAGCTACCCCATCCAAAAGAGGGGCTTATCCCATTGATGTTGGACCTGATTAACTTCCTCTAGAACATTATAAGTACAGGAATTGGTCCAGAGGAGGGGAGGTTGAAAGCTGAACATTCCAAAGGGTAGATGCTGTTGGAATTAGGACTTCCTTGTAGAAGCTTGTGAGGAGAGATTCCCATCCTTTCTTGTTTCATTTGGAAGTGGGTGAGCTTATCAAAGTAAAGGAAAAATCTTGCTAGACCCTGGGAGGAACTTGCACAACACCAAGGCTCAAGTTGTAATGGTTTCTTTTGTTTCGTATTAATACAAATAAGTCCATTCTTCTCAACAATTTGTTATTAATGAGTTGTTTCATATCTTGGTCTGTATGTTGAATATGTTTTATTTTATGAGATATTCAAGTGCTATGTAATCGTTTGATTGTTAGTGAATGCAGGTTTCGAAGTGTAGGAGGAGCTCATCCAGATCGACGAGGCTAGACAACTACAACAATGTTGGACTACAGGTAAAAGGAGTGAACCCTGTTGCGGAAAGAGTTAATATTGCGGACAAAACGAACCTCCCTAGAAGCCTAAGACTTTCTAGTGACAGTAGCCAGATACAAGTTATAGTCTTTTTGATAAGTAGGAGCGTACATTAATGATGCTTAAATCATCAAAGGAAGCTTGCACGACCTGATCCCAGATGAAGGGTACTTCATTTTTCAACAGACGAGTATAACCTTTAGCAAGTTTGGCATAATTTGGAATGAACCTCCTCAGAAAGTTTGCTTTCCCTTGGAGTTTCTGAATCTGAAGAAAATTTAAAGGTGAAGCCAAATCATTGATTGCCTGAACCTTACATGGGTCGAGACGAATCCCATCCTTCGAGACCACAAAGCCAAATAAACGACCAGAACTAACACAAAACACACATTTGTGTGGATTGAGTCGTATCTTGTAGTGTCGGCAATGTAGAAATATCGCTCTCAAATGTTGTGGATGATCGGTCTGCTTTCGCGAATGAGCCAGAAGATCGTCGAGATATGGTTGAACGATGTTCTTGATGTCATGGAAGGCATAATTCATTGCCCTCTGAAATGTTTCCCCTGCGTTCTTTAAACCAAAGGGTAGCTTGTGGTATGCAAATGTGCCCCACGGACAAATAAATGCAGTCTTTGACTGGTCTTGTGGGTAGATATTTATTTGATTAAACCCGAAAATCCATCCATAAATGAAAATATTTCACATCTGGCGCATTCATCAATTATCTGGTCAATGAAGGGGTTAGGGTAGTTGTCTTTTGGATTAGCTTGATTTACATCCCTATAATCGACGCATACTATAATTGTTCCTTGATTTTTCATTACAGGAGCAATATTCAATACCCAATCGGTTAGAGGAATGGGGTAAATGAAACCAACATGGAGAAGTTTTTCAACTTCTGCCTTGATGGTAGTAGCTTTCTTGGGGTACACCTGCCAGAGCCATTGTCGTACTGGTTTGACATCTGGATACATCTTAATTTCATGTTCAATGATAGTCAAGTCGGCCTAGCATTTCTTCATATGACCATGCAAAGACATCTCTAAACTCATGAAAGAGAGCATAATATATTTACAGTTCTGAAGGAGAACAATATTTGCTAGCATGAATATTCTCTACAACATTTGGTTTGGTCGAGCTATTGATGGCGATAGTCTCTTCAATATTGGATAGGTTTCACTCAGAATCCATCGTATTTGCAGTATTTTATAGAAAATAAAAAATTGAGGGATTATCAAGGTCACTTGAATATTCTTCTTTATAATCTGGAAGATGGGAGCGATGGTGGAAATCTTCCCATGGTGCCCTGTCAATCATGATTGACTAAACAATTCCTTCGTCTATAATGTACATGCGACCAAGGATCTGAAGGGGTACCATATTCCTTAGACCTGTCTATCCAAACGCTTGAGGAGTGTTGATTTGGGTTTGCCTCCCATGTCGAAAACATTTATTGCTACAATATTTCTATTGGGCTTGGAGGAAAAACCTCACGATGAACCATGCTAACATCGTTATTGGATGTCTTCTGAATGGAAGACACCATATTGCAGGTTCCCACCAAGGCCACTTCTGCTAGATTGTTTGGAGGTGGTAGGTCAAAAGTCCCCATTAATGTAGGGTCTTTTAGTAGGCCTACTCCGATATTTTGAAGCGAATGAGGGATTCCATGGATCATCGAAATGCTTCCCGTAACTTGTGAACTGTTGGGGATATATGTTTGTTGGTCGATGATTAATTCCTCCTTGGAAAGGAAATTCAATATTTCTGAAGTACGTTGACACAACTGCAACCATAGCATATATCCAGAGCCTTCCCAGTAGGATGTTGTAATCGAGGTTTCCATTGATAAATTCAACATCAATTTCTACTATCTTGCCCCCTAGTTCGACTTGCAAGTTACTTAAAATCCCGTATGGTGTATGTTCATCCATCAAATGCTTTCAATGTTTTTGATGATTGCGACAAGGGTGGAGAGCCCAAAGTTTTCTAGCAACTCATCGACATAATACATGTAGATGCTCCCTCATCAATAATTGTTCGATGAACAGTTTTGTTGAGATCTTTCACTTGAATAAGGAAAGAAAGTTGAGATGGTAACTGAGGGTCGTATTGTTGTGGGATAAATCCCCTAGGGTCTTGGTTGGATACCCTAGTAGACTAGAGGTTATCTATACAAAGAAACACACATTCCATACATCCTTAATGCTACTATAAGCAAACTCTACGATAGGGGGTGTACCTGAGGTCCTACATTTGAGAAGAGCCTTCTAGGGTCCAAACCCTTTTTGGAGTTCCTTTTTCTCCTTTGACGTGCAAAACAATCAATTCAAGAAAGTACAACAATATATGGACTAAACATCACAAAGAAACCATCTTCATATTATAAGGAAAGGTAGTTAGTGATGCAATTAAACAACCGTTCACATATGAATCATAACATGAATATCATAAACATGAAGAAGGTCTATATCAAGAACAAAGACATGTGTTTCTTTTATTATAGACAAATAAAGTACAGAAAGGAATAATTTCACTTCATTCATCCTTTTGCAGGCTCCAAGCGGAACTCTCTCTCGGATTCATCCAGTCTCAAGCCTTTAACAAAATCCTTCCATGACTTACTCCATGATATCTCAAGTAGTATGAAAACATCAACACACACAAGGAAACAAGGGTTTCCTGTAGAATGGGGGAAGTGCAGGAGGCACTAGGATCTTCAGACCTCGTCAAGGAAATCTCAGCATAATAATCTTTCTCTCTCTTCACTCCTCCCTTTGGCCTTCCCATTGAAGCCTTTTCATACTTCTCCCAAAGTAGTTTTTTAGTTGGGAATTCATTGGGAACAGTTGGGCCACGGGCACTAATAGGTAATCAATAGGTAAAATCCATGATCTCCACTTGAAATTAAGGAGATTTATATTTTTTTAAGTGTTTTAAGACATATACGTGGGTTGGGTATACACAGACTCACGTATACACGCGTTTAGCTCAGGGAAATGTTGCGTATAGGGAATAAAACATTGTTTTTTAAATTTTGGACTAGGTCTGGAAGGAGGGGTTTCCCTAGGCCATGAGTGCAGCATCAAAAACCACAAGAGTGAGATTTGGAGCTATAACAGATGCCCCCTAATATATGAGGTCAGAAGGGATACATGATGGCTGAAATGTATTAAGCAAGTTCATGGAAAGGAAATCTGTTGAAAACTGAGAACTACACCAGAATTTAGCTTGCCAAGCCACAAAAGGAGATCAGAAAGAAACATTGTCTGAGGCGGGCATACCCATGCTCAGAGAAAGTATAGCATGTCTGCATATCAAGTATAAGCAGATCCACTAAGTGTACAAGTATAAATGACTGGAAAATACATAATGGATCATCTGATCGTGATCGAACAAGTACATGTCTGAATGTCACATATAAGAATGTCAATGATGCTGAAGGATGAAGCGGATCACTGATAATAAAGATTGATCCCAAAAAGTACCAAATGAACATGATGGAATAAGATGGTACTACACTGCAAAATCAGGTGCCAGCATATAAAATGTTGCCATGAATGACTGCAACATATAAGGTGAAGTGGTATCAACTAGCAACAACAGGAGCAACTGTCAAGTGAACCAATGAATGCTGATACAACCTAAGGTCTTCAACGACCACTGTGGTACATTTCTATAGCATGGGAATAAATGATCTGAAGTCGACCATGTGAGAAATCATTTGATTACCGATCATTGATGTATACTGTTAACAAATGTGAGACTACTCACCGATAATGATAATGAGTGTCAAGGTACCCAGTATAATCCAACAAGTGTGAATAGATGAGCTGGAGTTGAACACCTATAAGAATCTATCGATCAGGAAACAATGATGGTTTCCCACTGTCGATAGCGAAGGATCTGCCACTAATGACTGCAAACCCCAAGGTACTCCAAAATGGACTCTAGATCTTTGCCCCAGAGCAATGAGTCGAAGTCGATAGGGAAAGATCTGCTAGAAGGAAGGCATTAAGGCATCCTCCATCAATCTAGCACGAGTGTAACCCGTAGGCCAATAATGTGGAAGGAATCAGATGAAAAAGATGTAGTAACCTGACCGAAGTACGTTTCCTGCATACATAAGATGTGGCTAGCATATGGCAGAAACCCTCTGACCCAACCAATAATGAAAGCTGACACAGAGGCAAGGTATCCACCAGTAGGGTCAAATGGAAACCAAGGTACTGCACGAATCCAAATGTGTGATAATGTAAGCTGATGTCGAACACAAGGGAAACCACTCAGTCAAAGACCCATGATACTGATCGATGCTGAGCACAAGGTGACCTATCAATAATGAAAATAGGGCCAGGGTGCGGCTCTAGGTCTGTCCTCAGAGAAAGATTTCATCGTCGATAAGGACAAGACCCACGAGCAGGAAGTCAATGGAGACCTTCTCAAACCGGCACAAGTAAAGGACCAATATAAGTGACGTGATGATAGACATAGTACTGACAACCAGGGATGGCTGACTGAAAAATAAGTCAAGAGACACTGCAGAGAGGCCGACTCAGGCTAACTTCCCTTGAACAAAAGCACGACTCGATGTTACTATGTGGCAGCATATGATGACTCTGTAAAATCTCATTGCGCAGGAGGCACAAACGAACCCTCCATATGATTAGAAGAGATAACCAATTGGAAGAGAACTGACTCAATAATAAGGTTAATGCATACCTAAGTCAAACTAAATCCCACCCAAATGGAGGAGACTTTGCTTTGAGTGTTTTGTTCAAAGGCGACACGACTAACTCTAGTTGGCAAAAATAAATGAAGATACTGTCCCGTTCCCGCTCTTTTTGGAATATATAATTTTTTGGTCTTTTTCTCTAAAGCTAGAAAAAGAATAAAAGAATGCTATAGTACAGTGGAAAGAATGAGTGTCAGCGAAGCAGATGATCTAGTTCTTGGGATTGGAACATTCCTATGTGTAGAGCTATAAAAAGGATCTCTTTCACCTCTAGTTACCTCACATTAATATGTCGATCCGGGAACGTCTTGCTATTTCGAAGAGTGTCTCAGTCTGAGGCTTAGCATTTTTCAGAGTAATGTTTGTAGTACAACTGTTTAAAACTACAAGAGTAAATTGATGCGTGTCTACAACTTAACTACTTCAAAAGGCTAAATCACACAAATAAATGTATCAGCCAAGGGTTCGGTAGCAACAACCCATCCATTTCGTATTGATGAGAACAGATCAGAGGTCTGGGAGTCAGGTGGCAGATGTAGACGCTCACTACAGCCTGAGATTGTCCTTAATAAATAAGAAGTGAAATGGAAAGTAAAGAAAACAACAAATCAGCAGTCTTGAAATGGAACAACAGTCGAAATGGAACAACAATTCAGAAATGGAACAACAACTGAAATGGAACAACAATTCAGAAATGGAACAACAACTGAAATGGAACAACAATTTAGAAATAAGCAGTAACCAAGTTCATCAAGCTCTAACTCTATTTAATCACACCAATCCAAACATCAATCCTTCGCTCTTAAAGATGTACACATACTATGGAACAACACTACCTATGGATCCAAGATGGAAAAACCATATAAACACAATGTGCTTAATATGAATCTGTTATCACTCTAAATAAAGGCATACGATTGCATCTCAAGACGAAAACAGTAGCATTCAAGGATTCAATAATCATGTGAATCAGAACCTTCAAGATAAATGTTGTAATGCTAAGGCACAATCACATAGAACTCTGTAATGGAATGATAGTATCAGGTAGAGATTAACCATATTATACCAACACTTAAAGGATTGGTAACATGATGCAGCGCCAATACAACACTTTTATTTGTAGGAATATTAAATGAGTTAAATGCAATAGAGCATGTAACATAAACATTATAAAACACAACAGATTACTAGACCATGTCGATAAACAAACCACACAGAAACCACGCATAATGGTACAAGAGCAAGTGTCCTCCAAGGCTGGGCCCTTAGCTTCCAGGGGTACACCACTTAGGATTAATCTAGGCTCAAAGATAAAAGAGTAACCGAGTCTGTATTAATTCATGAAGTAAAATTACAGTAACTCAAGTCTTAACTAAACATAATGATCATAGTCCTGATTTTTCTTAAAAGAAATTACATAAAATTCCTCCCTCTGGCCAACAACGCTATCCCTTATATAAGGATGATGACGGAGATATCTAGATGCAGAAATAGATAAAACAACGATCCCTCAGGATCTAAGATCCTGAGGGATTCGCAGAATCATTAATCCTGAGTCACTTCTTTCCTTTTCTGCTCCGAGCTGGTATCTCCGCTTCCTTTCCTGGGTTGGTCTGTTTTGATCTGGTTTGCACGTGGTCTCCCGTCGAAGGGACAATAGTTAATTCATCTTTTTCTTTTCCTTTAGAATGGCCACTTTCCGTTTTTCCTCCCTCCTGCACATAGGAATGACAATTATTAGTGTTATTTATTAATCTCACATGTTTTGTTATAATTCCTTATTATTGTCTAAGTTTCTAATGCAAAAAGGCTTATAAGTCTTAATGAAAAGATACTGAAATAACCATCAAAACATACCTTCTTTGATACTCCACACACCCCCCAACTTACCCTTTTTCATGGCCTCATGAAAACATTGTAGTTGACATGCAAGGCAGTGGGTGAGTAGGCTGGAGATGGAATCTCGTGTGAGGGCCTACAACCGTAATGCGAAACTAAATGATCAAAGAAATGGCCTGTCTGACCCTCAGGAATCTCATACAGGGCTTGGTATCCAGGTGAAGGATGCCAAATGATTGGACTCCAGAACCTATATCCTAACCAGGATGGCCCTGCCCTCAAAACAATTTCGCCATAGAGGGGAAATCGGTTAGCAACAATTTTAAAATTCTCATACTTAAATGGTTCTCTGTGCTGGATGTTCGGATTAGATATTCGATATCGAAATTTAGCTGCTTCAACGACAAGGTATTTAATAGAGGAAAAGTATTCAAGTCCCTGCCGAATGATTGCTTCATGCATGGGTCCTAATGCTTCAATCACTCCTAGAGCCTTCATGAGATTTCTATGTCTCCTCCAAAACTGTTCTGGGTCCCTAGGCTCAGCTCTTACCCATAGATCTAATCTGTTTTCTTGTCTTTGAAAAGCGTTGTAGGCTTTAAGCCATTTAATTTGATTGACTGCAAATGAGATAAATGCTTGCAATTGAATGTCCCCAACAAAAGGGCCAGGGTTCAGTTTGGTCTCTTGTTCTAGTACAAGGTTATGCAAGTAAAATTCACACAATAACCTTTGCACTTTTACCCTGTAATGTTTACAACAATTTATAAAATCATCTATAGTGTTAATTTGTATGGGAGCACCTGGTTTAATAACTTTCATTTTCAATTGTAAATACCTTTCCATTAGAAATAGGGCATAGTTCTTGGCAGGGGCTCTACATGCTAGGATGTCATTGTATAGAGAACACAAGGTATCCATCTGTTTGATAACTACATCTAATTTACGAGTTACCTTTGCATCTTTCTCTTGTTCCCTTCACCATCCTTCGAAAGCTTGGATTTCAGATAAGTTAACGTTCCTTAGCTGCTGCTGCAGTTCTTCATATTTTTCTCGGGGGATCGTTTGCTCCCTAAGCTTTTCTGCTTCTTGCTGGGCTTGCTTCAAACCTTTGTGAAGGGTTATCATTTTCGGATCCTTTTTCCATGCAGCCGTGGAGACCAGGAGCTTTACCTGAACTTTCTTATTGCGCTTCCTCGAGCTTAGAACCCTTATTACTCCCGAAGGTGGTGCCTCCGTCTGAACCATCTTATCGTCCTTTTCAATTTTAACACGAACACTAGCCCACTGTTGTTCCTTTTTTATTGGAACAACAATATTCTTTTCAGCTTCATTTGGAACAACAGCTTGGCTTTTGTCAAGGTTTTGAGCAGTGGAATGGATTCTGGTCCTCCACCTCTTTCCCTTAAGGGATTTTACTGGTGCGGTCAAACCTTTTCTTCCTGAAGTCCCTTTTACCCTTTACCTCGTCTTTAGAACCCTAATCTGCTAGTGAAGGTGGACTATTATGTTCAACAATCTTTGTTGTTCCTTTTGTAATTCCCTTATTTCCATCATTTCTTCAGAAGGAACAACAGGTTGTTTGTTGTAGTTTGGACTGTGGCTAGCTTCCTGATTTTCTCCCTGGGGTGGCTATTCCAGGGTAAGAACCTTAATTGGCTCTGTTATTTCTTGGGCTAACTCTTCTTCTGCCCTTATTTCCTCCAGACTTTTTTCTGGTGCCTTCTAATTAGGAACAAGCTATTCCTGCTCAGCATTTTCTGATATCTTCTCATTGTGAACGGACAAATTTTCTACTTCCGCCTCTTCTGCATGCGATTCCTTGGGTGCATCTTTCTCCTGGGGTTTCTCTATGGCATGGAGGTTTGATGGACTCAAGGGTTGGACATATTTGCCCATATTGGCCAAAATTTTGGCCAATTCATCTTCCCCTAACGGGTCTTGTAATGGACTTACTTCCTGTTGTTCCATTCCTTCCTCCTGCTCGGACTACTCGACTTCTTTTCCCCCGTCTCCTTCATTTTCAGATTGGTCATCTTTTCCTTCTTCTCTTTCTGCAGATTGCTCTGCCTCCTCTTCTTCTTCTTCTGTTTCTGCCTCTGTAGACTGCTCTGCTTCCTCGTTGTCTTCTTCCTCTATTTCTGCCTCTGCAGACTGCTCTGCTTCCTCGTCATCTTCTTCTTCTGTTTCTTTGCTTGGGATTTGCTCATCTTCGATTTCTATTGTCTGGCTCGTGCCTTCCTGGGGCTTCTCTAGCCCCCCTCGTAGCCATGCGAGCCGTGCCGATTTTCTGCATTTTTCTGGTTGTTAGGGTGTGCTAGTGTCATGTTTCTGTTTTTCAGATTTCTTTCGTTTTTCAGGTTGCTCCGTTGTGCAAGTGTCCTGCTTCCGTTTTTCTGAACGTTGGGGTGTGCTAGTAACTTGTTTTCATTTTTTTGGGCGTCCGGATGTGGCCGACTCTCCATTGATGATGGTAATTAGTTCTTCCCAGCTGCTCTGCTACGGGGTGAGACTATAGTTAACTATCAACCGAATTAATCCGTGGTGGCTGACGACTGACTCTACGTGCTGTGCTCTTTTCATGCTTCGTGCAACGTCATGAAGTAGTGAATTCAACAATGTAGGTAAATTCATAAAACATTTTTGTCTTAAAACAGTTAGTAGTTTAAGATGTCATGGTCTTCCCACGTTTTTTCTGCCTTCACAGGTGATGTAGCTTTGGATGATTTTTGCTAATTCCGCCCATGGCTCTCCTAGCGTTGCTGGTAGCACTCCCTTTCCTCGAATTGTCAAGCTCTGGCCCTCGTCCTAAAAGATTTCTAAAATCTTCTATAGCCTTTCCTTCTTTATCGTCCATACTGGTCCAGTGGCTGGAAGTCCCGAGACTTCTGCTATTATGTCATCGGTGACTGCTATTCATCTTCCTCTTACTGTGGAGTAGTCTTCCTGCAAATTCTGTAAAAATTCAATCACTACTGTTTCATTGGACTCCTTCAGGCGGTTGAGATAGGTCAGCCATCCTGCTTTTTTCAGGATTTTTTGAGCTGCAGCTGAAACAGTTAACACTTGCGGTTCTCGGTGAACTGACCTTCCTCCCATAGTTTCACTGCAAATTCTCAAAGGAACGACAACTGTTTGTTGAAACGCAGATGAGCTGATGACGTATTACTCGTTCAAATTCCAATGCTATGGCGTATGCAGTGGAAATGGCTTTGAACAGCAACTCATGCAGAAGAAAACAAAAATGGAAAAAGATAATACCATTGAGCCGTGCTGTGCCCAAGTACACAATTTCTGAAATAACGGACTGACACGTGCTCTGGGGAATGATGAGGTTACCCTCCCCCCCCGCAATGTGATAGGCTGTCCCAACTGTCAAATAAAGGAGCAGCGCCTGTTCTGCCGCGAGGTCTTTATGCAACAGTGTATGGCAATATGCCATGCTTACAAAAATAGGCTATTACTGAAATCGAGGTATAAAGTTACATCACTTTAATACGTAAGAGACTGCGATGATTTGATGGAATTTCGGGGATAAGACATTTGCCGTAAATAGAGAGTCTCATGTGGTCACTGTCACTAGTTCCGTAATGATTGGTGATAATATATAGTCATGCGTTATATGATTGGGTAATATTATATAATTAATTACCACGGCATAAGAAACAAGAGGATGCAATCTTCTTACCTATTGGTGTAAAAATGCGACTTCAATACCATTAACAGTGCTCTGCTGCCGACAAGTGTCCATAACCTTGGCAGAGTTGTTTGTTTCACCCCTAGAACCATAGTCCTTTGTGTATGCCAGGAAATGTTGTGTAATGTCAAAATGTAGGCCATTATGCTGGCTTGGTGACCAGTTAGTCATAATGCCATTCACGAGGGAGGAGCGAATAGTGGGCAGGCCATCTTGTGATGAGACCTTCTGTGCCAAGGGTTGTTTGTTTGATATCCCTTTTGGACCATTTCCTAGGTGTGGTGACCATAGTGGGAATGCCATTTCGCTTCCGTCTTGATGATCATGGTAGGCCAGCTCGTAATGAGACTTCCTATCCTGCAATTTGACAATTTAGAAACCATGTTTTGTTTCCTCTTTTTTTCTTGTTTTTCGTAAAGAGCCTTTCCTGTTTATACACAAAGGGTGGTTCAACACTCCTTAAGAGTAGGAATGGTGGAAGAAGTCTTAATATCCCAATAGAAAGGTATAGATCCTTTGCTCTTATTGCTGAATGATAATCAGAGAGGATTAAAAAGGGACCCTCATGATACAGATAACCAATCAGAATGGAATTAGTAGAGAAATGGCAGCAAAAGATGATGAATAAGCATGTCTTTTCTTGCGTCCTTTCACCAATTCAGGGCGGTTTCTTATAAAGATAACGATTTATGATTGACTGATTTCCGTATGCTGTGTTTTTTTTCCCATTACATAAGTTCATAGCCGTATTAAAAAAGACTTGAAAGAACATTAGCAATAAGCATCCTTAATTTAGAATAGCAAAAGGAACAAGTTGTTTCACAAGGAGAGAAAAATCATATAAGTAGTGTTCCTTTCGAGGAAGGGCACAACAATAGTTCACAAATGCTGTCCGTTTGGATAACAGAAGAAATCATCAGTGCTGTTCCTTTTCAAAAGGAACAACAGGAATAAAAAAGGTGTCGTTCCTTTGAAAAAAGGAACAACATAAATAAAAAAAGTGTTGTTCCTTTTGGAAAAGGAACAACAAAAATCAAAAGTGCTATTCCTTTTGGAAAAGGAACAACAAAAACACACAAGTGTCGTTCCTTTGAAAAAGGAACAGCAAAAACACACAAGTGCTGTTCCTTTTGGGAAAGGAACAACAAAAACACACAAGTGCTGTTCCTTTTGGAAAAGGAACAACAGAAACACACAAGCGCTGTTCCTTTTTGAAAAGGAACAACAGAAAGCAAAAGTGCTGTCCCTTTTGGAAAAGGAATAACAAAAATCACAAGTGCTGTTCCTTTTGGAAAAGGAACAATATAAAGCAAAAGTGCTGTCCCTTTTGGAAAATGAACAACAAAAACACAAGCGCTGTTCCTTTTGGAAAAGGAACAACAGAAACACACAAGCACTGTTCCTTTTGGAAAAGGAACAACAGAAAGCAAAAGTGATGTCCCTTTTGGAAAAGGAACAACAAAAATCACAAGTGTTGTTCCTTCTGGAAAAGGAACAACAAAAACTAAAGTGCTATCCCTTTTAGAAAATGAGCAACAGAAAACCAAAAGTGTTATTCCTTTTGAGAAAAAGGAACAACAGAAGTAACAAAACCTGTTGCAAAGATATGTACAAAAATAATTCAAGAAGTTATGTATAAATTGTAAGGAAAAGTGATTTCTTAGTGAGTTACAGGTGAGGAAGACTTGTCTTCTTCCCCTAAGATCTCCATATCTGAATCTGGGCGTAGTTGTTGGCAGAAGGACTCCCAAGTAAGTGGTTTGCGATTAAGACAGACTCGATGGTCGTTTTCCTTAAAGATATATCCAGAACCATCAATAGTAATCAGGGTAAGGGCACCATTGTCATGTACTTTCGGGATGTCATATGGTCCTAGCCAACGAGTCTGGAGTTTCTTGGGGAAGTCCTGAAGCCCAGATTCATACAAAAGAGCCCAGTCTTCTTCGTGGAAGACTCTATTTTTAATGAGAGCATCATGCCATTTAGCTCTCTCCTGTTGTATCAGGGCAGTGTGTTGAAGTACAAAGAGCCTAATTTCATCCAGCTCATTGATCTGTTGTAGTCGATTAGTCTATGCCTCAGTTAAGTCTAAACCAACTTCTTGTACTGTTCGTAATGTCTGGATTTCAAATTCTATAGGAAAAATAGGTTTTTTTTCCGAACATTAGCTGGTAAGGTGAGTGACCAGTGGTGCTTCTCCATGTTGTTCTATAAGCCCACATTGCTTCAGGTAGTTTGGCAGCCCAATCACGTCTATGTGATGCAACTGTTTTTGTTAAAATTGTTTCTATTATCTTATTGCTGCTTTCTACTTGCCCATTTGCCTATGGGTGATATGGGGTTGTAATTTTATGCTGGACATGATAGTTGTTGAGTGTTGCAGCTATTTTGTTCCCAGAAAACTGTGGCCCTCCATCTGTAATTATCTCTCTAGGGAGGCCATAGCGTACAAATAGATGGAGCATGAACTGTATGACAGATTCTTATGTAGCTCTGGGAAAGACCTCTGCTTCAACCCACTTGGTGACGTATTCTGTTGCCACCAAAATGTATGTTTTCTAGTTTGATGGTGGGTTGATTGGTCCCACGAAATCAAGAGCTGAACACTCAAATGGTTCGATGACTAGCTGTGGTTTCAAAGGCATCTCATCCGACTGACTAGGGCGTCCCACTCTCTGGCAACTGTCACATGCTTGGACAAATTTATTTGCATCTTTGAAAATTGTGGGCTAATAATACCCTGTGTGTAATACTTTATGTGCAGTCCTGTGATCAGCGAAATGTCCACCACATGGTTGGTCATGGCAGGCTTTCAATATATCAAAAATTTTGTCCTGTCGAATGCATCTCCTGATTTGCATGTCTGCCCCTGTGTGAAACAAATAGCCCCCAATCCAGGAAAATCTGGTACTTCGCTGAGCAATCTGTTTTCGCTCATTAGGGGTTAGATGCTTTGGTAACTTACCTACTGCTAGGTAATTGGAAACATCAGCATACCAAGGTGTTTGAACAACAACGGCAAAGAGATGCTCATCTGGAAATTGATCTTCAACTGCTGCTGCATCAACTGGTTTTGGCATTCTTGAGAGGAAATCAGCTTCCGGGTTTTCTTTCCCAGGTCGATCCTTGATTGTAATATCAAATTCCTGCAATAAAATCAGCCATCTAGTTATTCTGCCATTTGTGATAGGCTTGTTTGCTAAATATTTTATAGTAGAATGATCTGTGTACAAGATAACAAGATATCTAGCAATGTAATGTCTGAATTTATTGACAGCATGTATAACAACTAGAAATTCTTTTCAGTGGCAGTATAATTTAATTCAGAAGGGGATAGATTTTTGTTAATGTAATAAATTTCATATGGTTTTCTATCCTCCTCCTGTCCAAGGATGGCTCCAATGGCTGTGTTTGAGGCATCAGATGATATCTGGAATGGTAAATCCCAATTCGGTCCTCGAAGGACTGGGGCTGTAGATACGAGCTTCTTTAGATCATTGAAGGCACGTTCACATTTCTCTGTCCAAAGAAAATCGACGTTACTAGTTAGTGCATACAAGGGTGCAGCAATACGTGAATAATGTTCTATAAACCTTCTGTAGTAACCAGAGAATCCAAGAAAGCTACGTACGTCTGTTTGAGTAGTAGGAGTATGAATAAGAAAAAGTATTTGGATTTTGGCTGGGTTTACCTGAATGCCAGCTGCCGAAATATAGTGTCCTAAAATAAGTCCTTCCATCATCATCATATAACATTTTTCATGATTTAAACAAAGCCTGGTAGCTATGCAACGTTGTAGGACCTTTTCTAGTGTGTCCAATGCTGGATCAAACTCATCTCCATACGGAGTAAAGTCGTCCATATATACTTCCATTCCTTCATTTATTAGATCTGCAAAAATGCTAAGAAGAGCCCTTTGGAATGTGGCAGGGGCATTGCATAAGCCAAAAGGTAAAACTCGGTAGGCGAATGTTCCCCAAGGACAAGTAAAAGTAGTTTTGTCCTAATCTTCAGGGGCAATCTGTATTTGGTTATACCCACTGAAGCCATCGAGGAAAGAAAAGAATTTCTTCCCCGCCAAAGTGTCCAATACTTGGTCGATGAATGGGAGAGGAAAGTGATCTTTTTGCGTTGCTTTATTTAGCTCCCTCTAGTCCACGCAAATTCTCCACTTCCCATTCTTTTTCGGTACCACCACAAGCGGGGAGACCCATTTACTATTAGAGATAGGGTAGATGAAGTTAACATCTAAAATTTTTTGAAGCTCAACTTTTAATACTTCTTTTAGATGAGGATTTAGTCTTCTCTGAGGCTACCTAACATGTCTTGCATCATTTTCTATGTAGATGTGGTGTGTACATAATTGGGGGTCAATTCCTTTCATATTAGGGTAATCCCATGTAAATGCTTCTTTATATTTCCTTAAGATATGGATGAGCTTTGTTTCTTGTTCAGGTGTGAGGTCGGCGTTAATGTTTAAGGTTTTTCCATGTTCAATTTCCACAATTTTACTATGTGCAACCGAAGTGAGAGGGATTGTGTGATCATGTGTATCTTTCAAAGGTTCCTCTTCTACTTTGTTATCAAATGCTGCTTTTATTATATGAAACTGGGTACAAGATGTGAGTTTAGTTTGACTAATGAAATTATTGATGGCATCATCTTCTGTTTGGTCTTTGAACTCAAGTGCTTCTTGTATAGTTATTGGAGATCTAATGTTATCAGTAAGATATGATACAGGGTGTCTATTAGTTTTAACTATTGTGATGCTTTGCTGCGCTGGGGGATATAGTACTAAATTCTTGATATCCGCCCCCTTGGTTATGATCATGTTCCCTTGCTGACAGCCGATATAGGCATTAGTGGTAGCGAGCCAAGGTCTTCCTAAGATTAATGTATGTCCATCAAGTCGGGTTTTAGGATTTATTATCAGAAAATCGGTTGGGTATTCCTAGGAGTCAGCCGAGACCATGACATCATGTAGTATGCCTTTCGGCCTAACCATAGATTGATCAGCCAATTCTAACAAAGTGGAGGTGGGTTCTACAGATGTAATGCCTAGCTTTTTGCAATTAGCAGTTGTCAATATATTGATTGTAGCTCCAAGATCAACTAAGGCATTGGGCAGGGTTTGACCATAAATTTGAACGGTTACTATTGGGTTTCCTGGGTCTTCATACTTAACGAGTGTTTCCTTTCCTGATAATAGGTTAGATAAAGTGCCGACTACTTGAACTCTTGGATTATTTATTATATTCCTCCTTGGTCTTTTTATCCACAATTCTTTAATGGTTTTCGCATATATCGAGATGTCTTGAATGGCCTGGAGGAATGGAATTTTTATGTACAAATTTTGTAATTCTCCGAGAATGTCAAAATTAGGTTGTTGTATAGGTCGAGGTATGACTAATCATTCTAGGAATGGGGGAGAGGATGTGGTTGCTTGACTATGAGTTTGTTGTCTATTCACATCCTCGTCTTGTGATAGATGTTCTCTAGGTAACTGATCTTCAATCTGAACTATTTTATTTCCCTCTGTTTGGATAATATGCCCAGATCGTAGTTGAAGATCATTGCACTCCCTCAGATTGGCTCCTTCTTCCGGTGTTTCTAAAATTTGGAGAGCTTGGACCGGTCTGTTATTTGGATTGGGATTGGGCTGGGCTGGGAGTTGAGGTCTTAGATTAGATTAGGGATTTTGCTGTAAAGCTAGCAGTGTAGGTTGAGGGAGAGGAATATTTCCTACTGGCTGTTGTGTTGGTCTCTGCTAGTTAGTCTGCCAGACTGAGCTTTATGAAGTGGGGGGAGTCCATTGTGGTGGGTATGGGTTTCTTCGCCAGTATGGTGGGGGATAAGGAGGATTTGACCAACCAGATTGGCTTGTCTGATTTAGCCACGGGTTCGCAGAAGGATATGACTATGGTAACTAGTTTGGAAATGGGGGCTGAAATTGACTTTGCCATGTATTATACTGTTGAGTAATATACTGCAGATACTGAAAAGGAGAAGCTGGGTCTGAAAACATACCAGTTTGTCGCGGCTACCACTGATGGCGCTGGTTGAGTAAATATACTGCTTCTGGTTCTTCTTCTGCCTCCTTATATACTGCTTTCAGTCCAGGTAATGAGGGACAACTTTCTGTAGAGTGATCCCTTGTACAGATGGCGCATGTCTGGACTGTATCTAGTGGACACTCATGGTTATGCTTCTTCCTACATCTGGGGTAGAAAATTGCCAAATTCTGTTTTGCCTCCATTTGCTTTTTCTTGGCCTGCAAAACGTCCAATTGTGTAGTCAGTGTTCCTAGTATATCAGTTTTAAAAATTTCAAATATGTTTCCAATTTACACACGTGTTACTCCTTCTGATGGGATTTTGTTTTCTCTTGCAAACCAATCATGTTTTGCTGATTTGATTCGTTACTGCCTCTTGAACTCCTGATGCATAAATTAATTATGTCAGTAAAACTTTCCTCATAAATATCCCCCTTCCCCATAATGTTTAATGTTTCAATCCATTGCACTTTCATGCCCCTTATTAATGTTGTTTTCAACACGTTATCAGGCAAAGGCAGTGAAGCATAGGGAGATCTTTTTAGATTATACTGGAAATGTTCCACATACTCTTCTAATGTTTCGTTTCATCTAGCTATCATCTGGAATATTTCATCTTTTAGTTCTCTAGACCTGCAATAGTCTTGATATTTAAAAAAAAAAGACTCTTTCATTTGTTCCCAGTTATTTATAACCCCACCACCTAATCCCATAAACCATCTTAAAGCAGCCCATTTCAGATTAGAGGGGAACAATTTTGGTTTCTGGGGGTCAGTGGTGTAATCATATCCCCTATGCAGTACATCAAATTCAAATAAAAATGCATCAGGGTCCTCCAATGTAAGCCCGTGAAATGTAGGGATATGTTGAAGGGGGATTGCTTTCATGGGGGCATTTGCTGTGGAATCCACTATGGGGTATTGTAATGTAGAGGTTTGGGTTTTTGGAGGATTTTGAGCCATTGGGTCAAATATGTGCCAATAATCTTCCGGAATATCTAAGAGGGTATTCCTAGGTTGAGAGGGAATGTCTTTGACAGGAACAACTTTAATAGCACCTCCTCTATCTGGGATTTTTGTCTGAGGGGATTGGGTCCCTTCAATAATAATTTTTGCCGCACTCCCTTTGTCTAGGCTATTCAATGGCTGAGTTATCCTAAGAGGAGATCTCAGCTCCTCAGTCTCCCCTGTTCCCCCTTCACCTTCACAAATATTACTGAAATTCCCTTCTTGCCATAGTTCTGGAATAGAATTTTCAATTTCTTGAAAGTCCTGTTCGTCAGTTTGACTATGCACCTCAGCAAAGGCTACAGATGGTGAACCTGTGGCCTGAAGGGAGCTAGTAGGCTATTTGGAAATAACTTTCCTGGGTCCTACTGAAGGTTGAGATTCGACTTTCTTATAGATTTCGTCTATGAAGGTTGATCGACCAAGGGTCACCGGCCCCTTAGCCTTTTCTGGCTTTGGCAAAGGTTTGGAATTTTTCTCCGGCTTTTTCTACTTAGTCATGCACTCAATTTAACTACTAAATCATTCTTAAGCAGATAGCAGCAAATCTGCAGGAAAGCGGGCAAAGGAGCAGGGCTTTTACATGCTCCGTATGTAGGTTCTTACCTTCTGTTTTCAAAACCCAATTCTTCCCTAGCAAGTTCGTACACTACTCTGAAAAAAGAACAAATGGCTACACTCTTTCCTCGGCAACGGCACCAAAATTTAGAGCTATAAAAATGGTCTTTTTTACCTCTAGTTACCTCACATTAATATGTCAATCCGGGAACGTCTTGCTATTTCAAAGAGTGTCTCAGTATGAGGCTTAGAATTTGTCAGAGTAATGTTCATAGTACAACTGTTTAAAACTACAAGAGTAAATTGATGCGCGTCTACAAATTTACTACTTCAAAAGGCTAAATCACACAAAGCAATGTATCGGCCAAGGGTTCGGTAGCAACAACCCATCCATTTTGTACTGATGAGAACAGATCAAAGGTTTGGGAGCCAGGTGGCAGATGCCAACGCAGTACAGCCTGAGATTGTCCTTAATAAATAAGAAGTGAAATGGCAAGTAAAGAAAACAGCAAATCAGTAGTCTTGAAATGGAACAGCAGGTGAAATGGAACATCAATTCAGAAATGGAACAACAACTGAAATGGAACAGCAATTCAGAAATGGAACAACAATTCAGAAATAAGCAGTAACCAAGTTCATCAAGTTGTAACTCTATTTAATCACACCAATCCAAACATCAATCCTTCGCTCTTAAAGATGTACACATACTATGGAACAACATTACCTACGGATCTAAGATGGAAAAAACCATATAAACACAACGTGCTTAATCTGACTATGTTATCGCTCTAAATAAAAGCATACGATTGCATCTCAAGACGAAAATAGTAACATTCAAGGATTCAATAATCATGTGAAATCAGAACCTTCAAGATAAATGCTGTAATGCTAAGGCACAATCACATAGAACTCTGTAATGGAATGACAGTATCCTGTAGAGATTAACCATATTATACCAAAACTTAAAGGATTGGTAACATGATGCAGCGTCAATACAACACTTTTATTTGCAGGAATATTAAATGAGTTAAACGCAACAGAGCATGTAACATAAACATTATAAAACCCAACAGATTACCAGATCATGTCGATAAACAAACGACACAGAAACCACGTGTAATGGTACAAGAGCAAGTGTCCTCCAGGGCTGGGCCCTTAGCCTCTAGGGGTACACCGCTTAGGATTGATCCAGGCTCAAAGATAAAAGACTAACCGAGTCTGTATTAATGCATGAAGTAAAATTATAGTAACTCAAGTCTTAACAGAACATAACGATCATAGTCCGGATCTTTCTTAAAAGAAATTACATAAAAGTCCTCCCTCTAGCCAATAACGCTATCCCTTATATAAGGATGATGATGGAGATATATAGATGTAGAAATAGATACAACAACGATCCCTCAAGATCTAAGATCCTGAGGGATTCGCAGAATTGTTAATCCTGAGTCACTTCTTTCCTTTTCTGCTCCGAGCTGGTATCTCCGCTTCATTTCCTGGGTTGGTTCGTTTTGATCTGGTTTGCACGCGGTCTCTCGTCGAAGGGACAATAATTAATTCATCTTTGTCTTTTCCTTTAGGATGGCCACTTTCTGTTTTTCCTCCCTCCTGCACATAGGAATGACAATTATCAGTGTTCTTTATTAATCTCACATGTTTCGTTATAATTCCTTATTATTGTCTAAGTTTCTAATGCAAAAAGGCTTATAAGTCCTAATG
>APFE030983257.1:0-15939 GCA_000404065.3 Pinus taeda
TGTTATGAAACTAGCTCAAGAAAAGATAGAAAAGATAGATCAATGCCTTAGAATTCAGCCTCTTCGAGGGGGCAACTCCTTTACATTACATAAATGAACAATTCTTGGATGATTCAAATGACAAAACCTCCTTTCTATATATAGGAGTCTAAGGAGTCACAATATAACCCAACCAACCTAAAAATAATAATATAAAGCCACAAAAATAACAATAGAGGGATTCTATGGGGCACAGTAATAACAATATGGGGACAATAGGGGCACAACAATATTAATAAGGATACAACTACAATAGTAATGGGGTAATCACTAGTATTATAGGGACCTAATAGTATTAGGGCAGGACATGTAGAGGATGATATGGAAAACGTAACTAGATATATCAATGGCTTAAGGTATGAAATACAAGATGAAATTAGCTTATTAAGTCTGAAGACTATTGAGGATGCCTATCAAGCAAGTTTGAAGGCATAAGAGAAGATATTGAGGAAACATAGTCAAAGGAATAGAGGAAAAAGCTCAGTAAGAGGTAGAGGAACTACCATACCAAGGGGACAACGGCATCAGCATGAAGCAGGAAGCTAAAGTAGCAGACTACCACAGAGAGGGGAATTTAACAGAGGAATATTTGTGCCCAGAGGAAGGGGGTGAGGAACAGATTTTTGGTATTATACATGTGGAGAATGGGGTCATATGTCATGGGAATGTCCTCCTAATAAACCAACAAGTCAGAGGAATGAGAATGTGGCTGAGCCAAAGCCAGAACAACCTCAACC
The DNA here is from genome assembly GCA_000404065.3 of Pinus taeda. NCBI lineage: Eukaryota > Viridiplantae > Streptophyta > Pinopsida > Pinales > Pinaceae > Pinus > Pinus taeda. Next base: position 777 of record APFE030983257.1, read on the forward strand.
TATGGAAAAGGAAGAACCCCCTGAAGTAGGTGAATTACTGTTATTGAGAGGGACTTTGCTTAGAGTAGAGAAGGAGATTGGAGAACCAGCATGGAGGAAGAATTTGTTTAGAACTACCTGTAAATCAAAAGGTAAGTGTTGTAAAGTAATAATTGATAGTGGAAGCACTAACAGTCTTGTTTTTACAGAGATGGTGGACAAGCTCGGATTAGCAAATACCATGCACCCTACTCCTTAAAAAGTGTCATGGTTACAGAAGGGACATCAGACTATTGTCACTGAACAATGCAAGGTGGAGATACAAATTGGTACATATAAAGATGTGATATTATGTGATGTAATTCCCATGGATGTATGCCATGTATTATTGGGAAGACCATGGCAATTTGATTGAAAAGCTATTGATGATGGAAGGAGAAACACTTATACTCTGGAGAAGGATGGAACTAAACATACATTGCTACCATTGAAGGACGATGCTGACAAAGGAACACCTTGAAGTACTATTATGTTGATAAGTGGAAAGGAGCTATTGCAGGAAGTAGTGAAGAATGAGGAGTTGCATTTTGATATTGTGGGAAGACCAAAGGTAATTTTGACTTCCACAAACTTGGATGATTTGCTTGAAGAAGTTAAATTTCTGTAAGATGATTTTGCTGATATTATTGTGGATGAGTTGTTGAATGCATTGCCACCGATCAGGAGTATTAGTCATCATATTGACCTAATACTAGGAGAAAGTTTGCCAAATAAAGCACCATACATATTAACTCCTCAAGGGAATGCAGAAGTTGGAAGACAAGTGCAGGAGCTAATGGATAAGGGTCTAATCAGAGAAATTCTTAGTCCATGTCTTGTACCAATAGTACTCAGTCCAAAGAAAGGAGGAGAATGGTGTATGTGCACAGATTTGAGAGCCATCAACAAGATCACTATCAGGTATAGATTTCCTTTGCCACACATGGATTATTTAATGGACTGTTTGAGTGGATCAAAATATTTTACTAAAATAGATTTGAAGAGTGGATATCATCAAATAAGAATCTGAGAAGGCGATGAGTGGAAGACTGCATTTGAAACAAACATTGGGTTGTATGAGTGGTTAGTGATGCCTTTTGGACTCACTAATGCACCTAGCACACTCATGAGATTAATGAATGAAGTATTGAATGAGTATGCAGGCAAGTTTGTTATTGTTTATCTTGATGATATTCTAGTTTTTAGTAAAAGTAAAGAAGAACATTTAGAACATCTTAAGTTGGTTCTAAGAACTCTACAGAAAGAGAAAATACTGATAAATCTAAAGAAATGTAGTTCCATGAAGGAAGAACTAGTTTACTTGGGATTTGTAGTTTCTAAAGAAGGCTCGAAGATGGATCCAAAGAAAGTCCAAGCAATTTGGAACTAGCCTACTCCCAAAAATATATTTGAGGTAAGAAGCTTCCATGGTCTTGCAAGTTTTTACAGAAAGTTTATCAAAGGCTTTAGTCAAATTTGTGCACCCATTCTTGAAACAATTAAGGAGATCAATCAAACATTCAAGTGGACAGAAGCAACAGACAAAAATTTTAATTTACTAAAGAAGAAAATCACAGAGGAACCAATTTCAGCTTTGCCTGATTTTGTGAAAGTCTTTCAAGTAGAAACTGATGCTAGTGGAGCCGTAGTTGGCACAGTTCTGAGTTAGGAGCAAAGACCAATAGCATACTTCAGTGAGAAATTAAATGATGCAAAGAATAAATATTCTTCTTATGATAAAGAGTTTTATGCTATTGTGTAGGCCTTGAAAAAATGGAGACATTATTTGCTGCCAAAAGAATTCATATTGTATTCAGATAGTCATGCCTTATAGTTCATCAATAACCAGCCAAAGCTGAACCAGAAACATGCCAAGTGGGTAGATTTCTACAAAGCTTTAATTTTGTAATAAAGCACAAGAGTGGTAAGTCAAATAAAGTAGCAGATGCATTGAGCAGGGTAAGTTTTATTGTATAAGAATTCAAAGTGGGTGTTGTAGGATTTGAGGAAATGATTGAAATGTACAAGGATGATGTAGATTTCAAAGATCTCTATACAATAGTTCAAAATCCAATGAGTCATAATAGAAGTCAGTGGTTGGACTATCTCATTCAAGGAGGCCTATTGTTTAAAAGCAATAAGTTGTGTATTCCCAAATGTTCCATGAGGGAAAACATAATAAAGGAGAAACATAATGGAGGATTATCCGCTCACTTCGGACAAGATAAAACCTTTGCTCAGTTGAATGCTTTTTATTATTGGCTGAAAATGCAGACTGATGTTAGGAAATTTGTTGAGAAGAGCAAGATATGTAAGCATGCAAAAGGAAGGAGTCAGAATGTGGGATTGTATCAGCCATTTCCAATACCAGACAGACCGTGGGATGCAGTTAGCATGGATTTTGTTCTGGGATTACCAAAAACCCAGAGAGGGAATGATTCCATTTATGTTTTAGTAGATATATTTTCCAAAATGGCACATTTCATTACATGTAGGAAAACTAGTGATGCAACACACATAGCTAATTTATTCTTTTCAGAAATTGTAAGATTACATGGGTTACCTGTAAGTATTGTGTTTGATCAAGATACAAAGTTTGTAGGGCATTTCTGGAGAACTCTTTGGAAGAAACTGGGAGCTAACCTCAGTTTTAGTTCAGCATACCATCCTCAAACAGATAGATAGACCAAAGTAGTAAATAGGAGCTTGGGGAATATATTGAGGAGTTTAGTGTATCAAAATCCTAAGCAGTGGGATTTAGCACTAGCTCAAGCTGAGTTTGCTTATAATGATACTCCAAACCAAAGTACTCAAATGAGTATTTCAGATTGTTCTTGGAATGAATCCAAGAGGTGTGTATGAGCTCAAGAATTTGGGTAAACAAGAGACTAGAAGTGCAAAAGCTGAAGAGTTTGCAGAACAGATGCAGAGACTACAGGAAGATATCAAAGGCAGATTGCAGGAAAGCAGTAGAAAATACAAATAGAAAGTAGATATGAAAAGAAAAGAGAAATAATTCCAAGTGGGAGATTTAGTGATGGTGTATTTGAGAAAAGAAAGATTTCCTGTTAAAACTTACAATAAACTAAAAATGAAAAAGATAGGACCATGTAAAATTGTAAGAAAGTTTTCAGCTAATGCATATGAAATTGAGTTGCCAGAAGGGATTGGAATATCACCCATTTTCAATGTTGCAGATTTGTACCCATAAAAAGAGGTAGAGATAGAGCTACAAGAGGAAACTATAGGAGATGAAGTTCAAACTGTGAACTGGGAAGAACAAGTGCCAAAGACAGCTAAGAAAGAAGTGGAAGCTGTTTTGGAGAAAAGAGTATCCAAAAGAACTAAAGGACATACTTATTTCCAATATCTAGTCAAATAGAAAGGATAGCCAGTGGAGGATGCTAGTTGGTTGACAACAGCAGAATTGCAGAAGTATGGAGTAAGTCTTGAAAGTTTGAAGGACGATTCTTTCCTTCCCAAGGAGTCTGATGCAGGAGCATCCAGACTTAGCCGGCAATGTGAAAGTTTGTTCACATGTTGTGGCTAAACAAGTTGAAATTCATTGATCTAATTGGTCAAAAATCAGGTTTACTGAGAGGGTTTGATCTCCCAAGAAATGAGTTGTATTTCATTATTGTAATAAGTTATAGATTGTCTTATTTTACGTTCAAAGATAAATTTGTTAGCATAGGTGTGAGGTAGAGCTAGGAATAAGAAGATTTGTTGTTAGATTTATTAAAAATAGGGATTGATTTGTTAGACACAGTTAGAGTGATGTCCGATTGATAAAAGGAAGGAAAATTGTAATGAAAAAAAGAGAGGATTGAGTGGAGCGAGAGTAGGAATAGTGTGTGGATTTCATATGAACAGAGGTCTTTTATTTTGTTATAATCAGGACCAAGCCGAGACTCTATAACTCTTTTATTATGAATAAATTGTTGTTGTCTGCATGATTATATATATAGCCCATGGAGGTCCTCAAGTGATTGTTTTCTTTGTATTCAGATGATATTGATGCTTGCTCTATTTTCCCGCTTTATAATATATACCACTGAGTTAAAAGAATGATCGATGAGTTTATTATATCATTTTGGTCCCGTAAGCAGAAAACCCAAATCACACTAAGAATCAACGCAAAACACAAGCGGATTTGAAATCCGAACTTCAAATATTATGGACGGAGGTTTTTAATGTTATCAGGTCTGTGGATCCAAATCGCATCACTTCAGTGGAGAGGAACCAGCGTGTTGAACTACCGAATTCTGACATTGTGATACAACCAGATCCGAAATGTTATAGAAAAGGAGTTATAATCTATCAGGTCCACAAAGCGCTATCGCATCGTAGCTTTGAAATGGAAGGAGTCTAAACAGTGGGTATCACGACTTGCGATTGGCCGATTCAATCGTGGCCGTTAGATCGCAACATATCGCAATCGTTGGATTGTGAAGCAGTTTTGCTACAATGGATGGTTGTCAGGTGCGCTAAAGGTTGTAAGTTATTTTGAAGGGTTGGCACATGATCTCATTCACCCTTCGACACGTAGCAAAGGAAGAGGGGGAGAAAACTGTTTATCGGGTGGTTAAACCCCGGTCCATTGTCCCACCCAAAATCTCTGACAACCGTTAGATCTCACAAATCCAGATTGACGGTCACCACGGTTCGGTGCGTTGACTTCCGGCGTACGACGAGCGCGCTGATTAGAAAAGGTAAAATCCCATTGTTTCAACTTGTTTTTCAAAACATTTCAGTTCAAAAGAAGAATAGTCAGGTTATAATTAGAAGGGGATCTGCAGGGTGATTTGTGGTTTTCTTGAGTCTACTTCTGCACTGCGTCAATAATAAAAAGAGTAGATGAAAAGGTCATGCAGATTATCATATTGGATACCTTAGGTTACAAAAATATTGGAATCATGTCAACTCTAATAAATGAAATCAACCCTTTATGGGTTATGCTCTTATTTGAAACTATCATTAAGATTAACTACTTTTTTATAATATGGATTTTGAAGAGGCATTTAATTTAAATCAAATATATATTATGTGATTTATGGAAATAGTTGCAGTGTATTTGTAAATGTAATTTTGTTATTTGAATTAATATTATAAACCTTGGGATTATAAATCCTAATATTAATATATTAAATCCTAAATTTAATCTATTAAATCCTAACACTAATATTATAAATATTAAGGAAGATTTGGCTCTGCAAACCCTCGAGATCTGCATCTCGCGCGTTCTGCAGACGGCGAGCGCATCTACTCTCTGCTGCCCTGATACCTGCGGGCGTGTCCGCCTGGGGCTCTCCTGCATTCTGCGGTCGAACTGGTTAATGGAGGACCGCGCTGCTGCCCGCTAGCTTTTGATAGGCTCGTTTCCTAGGGCTTGCACCCATGGAGGTGTTGGGCACTCCCCAGGCGCCTCTTCCTTCTCCTCCGCCGCTCTAGCCTTCTGAGGCCTTCAATCAGCTCTTAGCTAGGCTCCCAAAGAAGAAGAATACTGAAGCTGCAAAATTTGTAAAAAAGATGGATGATATTCCTGTGATCTCCCTTCCTCCAGAAACCTCGATCCAAGTTGCATTGTCTTTGGCCGAACGGGTTCTCATCGGTCAGTTCACTGGGCTATGGCCGTCCCCAAAATCCACTGAGAACTGGGTCAACAGAAACTGGGTGTCGCTGATCAAAGAAAGTGTTACCTCTTACTTTATGGGGAGAGGATACTTCCTCTTCGAATTCACATCAAAGGATGACAAAGATCTGATCTTCCAAAACGACCCCTACTTCATGGGCCCTCAGGGTTTGTATCTGAATAAATGGACTCTAGACTTTGATCTGGTAGTAGATGTGCCCAAAGCAGTCCTGGTGTGGGTTAGACTTCCAAATATCCCAGTGCATTGTTGGAATTGGGACTCTCTGAGGCACATCGGAAATGCCCTGGGGAAATTTATAGACCGAGAGAACAATAAGGACCAATATGAATGCGCTAGGATCTGTGTAGAAGTAGATTTGGAGGTGGGGCTACCAGAGGCCATCAAAATAAATGTTGGAAGTTGGACGCACTTGCAGAAACTGGACTATGAGCAGCTTCCCTTCAAATGTCGGAAATGCCATGTTTATGGTCACTTCACTAGAGGCTGCCCGATCAACAATGAGGTTGTGCAGGGGAAGGAGGACGGATGGAATTAAGTCAAGCGCTCCAAACCTTATCTCAAGACACAAAAGCTAGGAGGCCCTAATGGCAAAGGACCTCACGAGGCCTCTGCTCAGCAGATCCCGCCCAAGCCTGCTCTAGAAAATAAGTTCAATCCTCTTAGCTCACAACCAGAGGACACCCAGGAGGTAGTGGTCCAAAAGGAGACAGAAGCTACTCATGAGATCAAGATCCAAAAACCAGTTTCTTCAAGAAAAGGTACCCCCTCAGGCTCCCTTAAAGGAACAAGTGCTGAAGACCCCAAAGGTATGACTTTAGAAGATGAGGAAGAAAAGCAGGAAACGGACAAGTCAGAGGAGGAAGGAGAAATATGAGAGTCCCAAACCTCGGTAAAAAGATCTACAAGAGGCCGTAAAACTGACAGGGAAAAAAGAGAACAGGATACTTACAAAGACAAGTTGCAGGGCAGCCAACCAACTCTGGAAAAACTGCTAGCCTCAAAGCCTAGGATGTTGAAAAATCAGCCCCAAGGCTCTAAGGGAGCCCATCAAAAACATAAATAATGAAGGTCATCTCCTGGAATTGTAGAGGTATGGGGAGCAAAGTTAAGGAAGAAGCCATGAGAAGCTTAATAAGAACAGAAACTCCAGACATACTTCTTATCCAGGAGACTAAGCTGGAAGACATAGTCTTCCTGTAAGTAAGCAAGAAACTTTGGTTTAAAAGCGAAGCAAGAGCAATCTCTTCCCGGGGCGCCTCGGGAAGGATTGGCACTCTATGGAACGCCAACAAATTTGCTGTCACCTTCGAGGCTAGGAATACTCACTGGTTGCTGCTGAAAATGCAGAATATGGATACTAAGGAAATCTCTTGCCTTTTCAATGTATACTCTCCAGTCAATGTCGAGGAAAAAAAGGAGTGTTGGGATTCTATAAGGCACCAAGTAGACTTAATAAACCTGGAAAATATAATTATTGCTGGAGATCTCAATCTCACTCTTCACTCATCTGAAAAAAGGGGAGGCAATGCAGTCCGAGATCCGGCAAGGGAATGGGGGGACGATCTTATGCAGGACTGGGACTTGCTGGATATCAAACCTTCTTCCAATAAGTACTCTTGGTCTAACAAAAGAGTGGGCCCTGGTCATATTGCTGCGAGATTAGATAGATTTTTAATTCAAAGCTCCTATTTGTTACTAGGTTTAGAACCCAGAATGCACATTCTTGCTAGCAGCATCTCGGACCATAAGCACTTAAAGCTAGAGCTCCTAGCCCATCTTGATCTGGGTCCTATTCCCTTTAGATTTAGTCCCCTCTAGGTCAAGGAGCCAGACTTCATGCAAATAGTCAAGGAATGTTGGAGTAAGCCTGTTAAAGGATCTCCTTTCTATATCTGGGAGGAAAAGCTTAGAAGGGTAAAAGGAGTTCTAAAATGATGGTTCAAAACCATGTTCAACCCAGATACAGAAAGAAAATCCATTAAAGCCTCTCTTGTCTCTCATCAAACTCGTATGGAGTATGCTATAGTCACAGAGGAGTTGTTATGTCAAGAGGCTCATCTGCAACAGTGCTTTCATAAGGCCTACTTAGCTGAAGAAGAATACTGGAGATTAAAATTTCAAAATCTCTGGCTCAAAGAAGGGGAAAGGAACACTGCTTTTTTCCACAAACAAGCCCAGGCCAGGAAATGCTTCAACACTATTTCTGAGATTAAGGAGGATAACGACACTCACAAGGATTTTGAATACATTAAGAAAGCAGCCTTTTCTCACTTTCAAAACTTGTATAGTGAAGATAAGGATCCACACCAATACTCAGATCTGTTAGACATTATTCCCTCTGCAATTTCTCCTCGTATGAACGAGATCCTTGAGGCCAAAGTCACTAAAGATGAAGTTAAAAAGGCCCTTTTTGATATGGATCCGGATAAGGCCCTTGGGCCGGATGGCTTCTCTGCTAGTTTTCTCCAAGCTTGTTGGTCGATTGTTGAAAAGGATCTTCTCAAAATGGTTCAAAAGTCTCAAAATACTCAGAAAATAGGAGGCAGCACAAACTCCGCTTTCTTATCCCTCATACCCAAGGAAAAAGGAGCCAACAACTTCAACATATTTTGTCTGATTTCCCTATGCAATATTGGGTACAAGTTAATCACCAAAGTAATTGCAAATATACTGAAGCTCATTCTTCCCAAAATAATTCCGGAGAATCAAGGAGGCTTCATCCAAGGAAGGAAGATCATGGACAACTTCACCCTTGTTCAAGAGGCAATTCATTCAAGTCTTCTTCGAAAAGAACAAGGTATGGTGATTAAACTTGATTTAGCAAATGCCTTTGATCAAGTAAATCATAGCTTTCTTTTAAAAGTCATGATCAAGTTTGGTTTTGGAGCAAACTTCATTAAATGGACCCGGGCATGCATCTCGGAGCCATGGATTGCTCCTATTTTAAATGGAAGAGCCACTGATTTTTTCAAAGCCTCGAGAGGGCTTAGGCAGGGGTTTCCTCTTTCCCCTCTGCTTTTTGTCATCCAAGCCTCTGTTCTCAGCTTACTGTTAGACAAAAAGATGCAAGATCAAGATATTAATGGACTGTATATTGCAAGAGGGGTCAAAAACATAAATCACGCTTTGTTTACAGATGACACTCTGCTTTTGGGTACTGCCTCTCTTTCCTCTGCCTCTAAATTTAAAGCAGTTTTGGATGAATTCAGTGAGGCCTCAGGTAGCGTTGTAAATAAGATCAAATGTCACATCTTCAGCTGGAACACTTTGCACAGATTGCTCTCCGCAATTTCTAGATGTTTGGGTTTTGCAGCCTCCTCTTCTTTGTCCTCTTTCAAATACTTGGGCCTTCCTGTATTTCACAAGAGACCTACAAGCAAATACTGACTCCCTGAGTTTGAAAAATTCAAGACTAGGATCCAAGCCCGGGGTTACTCCTGGCTCAACACTACTGGCAAATTTGTCCTAATTAAATCTGTGCTTACCAGCCTCCCCTTATTTCAATTTGTTGGGCTTCTCGCTCCATAAATCATATTAAAAAAAATGGAAGAGTACATGCAGAGGTTCTTTTGGAAGGGAGGAAAACAAAATGAAAACAAGATTCCCCTTATCAGTTGGGAAACCATCTCCAAGCCACTGTGGAAGGGTGGTTTGAATTTCAAAAATCTCTGTGAGTAGAATGTGGCTATGGCAGCTAAGATTATCTAGAGGATGATTGCGCCCAAGCCTGGCTGGGCCCAATTGGCTCTCTGGAAAAAATATTTCAAAGGTCCTCGTTCTAGATGTTTAGACAATGTGATTCATTTGCCTAACTCGTCTTTCCTTAAACTGTATGTTAAAGCTACTCCTTTAATCAATGCGCACTCCTACTGGATCCCAGGAAATGGCAAAAAGATCAACATTTGGACTGATAAAATCATGAATATGGACCCGATTAAAGACAGAGCCTCCATTAGAGTGCTGCGATGCTGGATGGATAGAGAGGGGCTGTGTTCGTTGTGGGATATTTCTCTTTGGAGCAATTCTGTTTGGGCAGGTTGGAAAAGTATTGAGGTGCCAGCTCATCTGATCAGCGAATGGTCCATGTTGCTTGATCTCCTTCACGGCTTGGCGCCCACGCACATGAGGAAAAGAGATTCGAAAGGCTGGGGGCCGAATGCCAGAGGCTACGTTGTCTCCATGGGGTATGCCAAGCTGAATGAGAGGCCATACGTCCCCCCAAACCCAGCACCTTGGCAGGGTGTCTGGCATTTTCCTTCATGGCCCAAAGTCGACTTCTTTGCCTGGCTCCTTTGCCATGGCAAAATCCTAACGTATGACATATTGCAAAGGAAAGGGTTCTATGGTCCCTCCATCTGCTCGTTGTGCAACGAAAATGAAGAGATAGCAGTCCATTTAATCCTTGAATGCAACTTCTCTAAGTAGATCCGGTTCTCCTTTATTCACAATTTGGATCCCAATTTCTTGCTTCCTTGTTCCATTGCTGACCTTTTTTCTAATTGGGCAATCAGATATCCTGGCCCATCTCCTAAAAATCAAATAATCAAAACTGCATGGGTTGTCCTTCCAAAGGTTATTTGTTGGCAGATATGGCTAGAACGAAACAGAAGAATTTTCAGAAATACAAAGCAGAATCACAAGGCCTTAGTAATCAAGATTAAATGTCATGTAAAGGAGTGCTTGACTGGTATAAAAGATGATTCTAATCTCAGCCAACAGGACATTTCTTGGGGATCATTTCTTGGCTTACAATTTCAATCAACAGTTAGAAACGTCCCTCCTCTTAAAGACTGGAAAATAAGGAAATCTGAAACTGACTTTCAAGATTGGCTCAAATCGCACTCAAGGCACTCTCTCTTTTTTGATGGGGCAGCAAAGGGCAATCTCGGCAAAGCTGGCGCAGGAGGTGTTGTTGTCAATCCAATGGGGGGAAAATTTCATTCCTATGCTTGGGGGCTTGGACATTCATCCAGCATTCAAGCTAAGGCTTTGGCCCTCTTGCAAGGCCTCAAGATCCTCAAAGATTTAAATATAAATGAAGCTAACGTTATAGGTAACTCCTAGATCATTATAAACACAATGGTTTCCAATTCCCCAGCTTTGGATCTTAAACTAACAAGGCTGATAACCAGAATTAAGGGCTTGGAAAACGCTTTTCAGAAGTTGAATTACTACCATGTGCTGAGAACTCATAATAAAGAGTCGGACATTGAAGCCAACAAAGCTGCCCTCCTCTCTGCGGGGGTCAAGATGAAAGACGAAGAAGAATCATGGGAGCCCATCCCATAAGCTGATTACTGCCATGTTTTACTGCTTGCTCTTAAATAAATTTGTTTGTATCTTCAAGTGGGGAAAAATCTCTGAAATCGATTCTATAGATTCCTTATCAAGGAAGAAGTCTTCAAGCTTCAGCTACATTCTCATTCTTAACAGTGAGATGCAACAGGATATAGACATCCTAAATGTAATCAGATTTTCGACATTCAAGCCAAGATGAATATAAATACTCCATAACCGTTTCTGTCAAAAAAAAATATTATAAATATTAAGATTAATATTATAAATATTAAGATTAATATTATAAACTCTAAGTTCTAATTATAATTTACCTTATTTTTCAGACAAATTTCAACCACTTTAAAATATTCCGAAAATCCATAATCATAGTTATTTCTCTTGATGTATGAAATGTTTGACTCTTCAAATAAATTACCTACCCTACCAGAATGTTTTCCATTACCATACTGATATCCTTGTAGTTCATAATAAAAAAATATGACAAAATCATGCACATTATCATATTAGATAAAAAAAATATTGGAATCATGTCAACTATCAATGGAGTCAACCCTTTATGAATTATGCTTTTATTTGAAACTATAATGAAGATTATTGGCATTTCAAAACAAGGATTTTGAAAAAACATTAATTTAAATCAAATATATATCATGCAATTTATGGAAATAGTGCTAGTATATTTATAAATGTGATTTTGCTATTTGACTCTAGGAATTTAGGGAATTTAGTATAATTTAATTAGTGTTTATGCTATTTTATAATAAAATATAAAAAACACTTGCATATAATCTAATCGAAAAAATAATATTACAAGATTTTATATATATATCAAAGGAAAAGAAAAAGAAACACTATAACATAATATACAGATGCCGTATTGAATCATTTTATGATTAATAATGAACACGTTCTCTAAATTAATTTAGATTCAGAGGTGTAATAGCATATTTCAAAGGGAAAAGTTTATAGATGTGAGGATTATTTACAGCTATTAATTCCTTATCATAAACATAAACATTATTGACACCTTTTTCATTTTCTTTTGATTTGTTTTATACATCATCTTTCATTTTGTTTTCTAACATTCATCCCCGGCCATTTGAAAAAACATACAAAAATGTATTGGTATTTGTTGCCATGATTTAAAGCATTTTTTTCTCAAATGAATTTCAAAACATTAAAATGATGTCTTCCTTTTGGAAAACAATAATCTGTAAAGACATAAAGTATCATACTAAAATGGCAATGCCTTTTTGCACTCGGATTTTCCTATGTCCATATGATGAGTAGAAAAACTTTAGATGAGCACAAATGGACAAGTTTAGATGGTACTAAAATTGAGTATCTTTCAATTTTTCCACCTTTAAAAGGTATCATTAGTGAAGAAGACAACACACAGGCTAAGGTTGTCCCCTGGTAGTCAAAAAAGAATTGGTTGTGAGTGGTACAAAGCACAAACTACAAACTATTAGTGAGCAAATCAATACTGCACTCAAAGGTATGGTTCTACATATTTTTATTTCAAATGATTATGCTCGTAGAGGGAATGTAGAAGATCTCCAAGCCACTATAAATACCAACTCTTTCTGTATAAATACTTTTCAGTCTTCTCTACCTCAAATCCAAGATAAGGTTAGAGGAGTCAAACAACTTGCTCTAAAATTATCAGAAAAAATAAAAGAACAACATGAATAATTAGAAGGACTGGGAAAACCTTTATGAAAAACAGAAAAATGTTAAATAGCCAAGTTTGATAAGTCTATTTCACTAACTTATTTGACCAACCATCATGTCTGTATGATTGAGGCCCCCAAGTTGGTGAAAAGATTCCCTCACCTCTTTCTAGAAGAAAAACCAGAAACTTCTCAACAAACAAAATCCTCAGAAAAGGAGGAATCTCAGCCACATGTCCTTCCCATCCATGAACCTTTTCCCCCACACATGACCAGACCTCCAGCTCCTGACTTATATGGCAAAGGTATATTACCAAAAATATAGAGTTTTGTTGATGAATGGTACTCATAATGGAATATCGATAATATGAGTACTGGTAAAATTAAACAATTGCTAGAAAGAATGTGCACTGCTTGTAAAATCATGTGTATGAAGGGCAAGTCTAAAATTGAGGCTTGCAAGGATATCATTCAATTTTTTAGACATATATTGGCTAGATGGTGGCAATCGGAATCCTCTCCAACCACGGTGGACCAAATGTCACAAGAAATATTGAAAGACAAAGTAGGTGACATTGTATATCATTCTAATGGCTCTACTCCTCAAAGCAATATGACATGTAATCTCACGACCATGATCCTAAAGCATTGGTGTGGCACTGAGACAAAAAATGTTGATAAACATTCCATAATCCTTATGAATATAAAATGCAAAAAAATGTCTCAGTGTGTATATTTTCATAGAGAATGGGTACAAATAATCTATGAAGTCAAAGATAGTAAGAACTTACTTTGGAAACAGGTGTACCTTGTTGCACTCCTCAACAAATTTGTTGAATATTCAAAAATCCAAGATGTTTTTTGATTACCCTATGAATGCTAACACCCGGGGAGAAATTTATGTATTAATTACCAAGAAATTGGTAGGCTTATGCACAAATATGAAGGTCAATAAGTCTATTCGGAATCTTTCCAAGTTACCGGATAGAAAATAAATATGCCAAAAATATGGCCTTTATACAAATGATTCAGTTGAAAATAAGAGAAAAATCCAAGAAGGCACTCAAAATATTGTCTGCAGAGAAACGAACATCCTACAAAAAATTCATTAAGGTAAACAACAAGCAAGTACCACACAAGACCATAAGAGTTCAGTGAACACATTATTTCTCTCCCGCAGATATTCATCTGCAAACCCATAAAAAGCAAGCATGGAAGAAAGTTGTCTCTTGGCTTTTTGGCCACAAAGGTCACCTAGCAAATAAGTGCGTAATAGGAGATGAATCAAAACAAAAAAGAGGGAAAAAGTCCTAAGAAATAGCCCAGAAAATTTAACAAGAAAAGGCTCAGAGAGCACAATAGATATAACCACAGTCGTCACTAATCTACAAGCGCAACAGATGTCAATCACCCTACTATAACACAAACTAATGTCTGGATGCCCATTTCCATTCAAGGAAGAAGTTCATCTTCTAAAGCATGGATGTTGTGATGAAAGTACTAAAACTTCTAGTTTTTAGTTTAGAATTCTCATTTTCTATAGAACAAGAAATCTTATATCTTCGATGTGATTATGAAGATTCTAATCTTTGTGAATGTAAAAATAGTGGTTCATATTTTTATTCTAACAAATCTATAGACGAGGAAGAACCATAGATGCCTCAAAAAATGAAGATTTGCATGGCCCATTCAGTCAATGAGGAGGATGCAAAGTTTCTTTAGGCATTAAAGTCTTGCCTGAAGGTGAAATGAAGCAGAATCATATGGATACATTTCTAAAGACAATGCTAAAGTCTCATCCAAGCATTTCCTCTAGTTCTGGTAAGTCAGATGACAAGAAAACTCTGTATGTAGATGCTTCTTTTGTGTGAAATACCAAATATTTCATCAGAAAAAACATGGTAGAAAAACCTGGGCACTTACTCTGAGTGATCTAGGGAATGAAATTACTCTGTTAAAAATAGAAACTATTGAGATAAAGAAAAGGATTATAAAAAATTGAAAAGGTCTTTACTACTGAATATTTTGACACAAAACCTCTCTCCTCAACTAAGAATCCAATTGTTGAAATTTATGAGGCTAATGATTTATCAGGATTAAACTCTATGAGGATTCTAGCTATCCAACACCAACAATTTCATGTTATGATAAATCTTGTCATACAAGGCAAATTATATTTTCTTATAACATTGATCAATAGTGGTTCTGACATCAATGTTTTAAATAAAAATGAAATACCTACTAGGTATTAGCATAAATCAAAGGGATAAATCATAGGGATTGGATACCACAAGTTAAATCTCTAATATGAATCTCCAAAAGAAACGTTATGCTTCAAAGGTTATTGCATAAATATGAAGTTTGTAGTTTCCAACATCCCCATTGATTATATATTGGGAACACCATTCTTAGCAGCAGTAGAACCACATGGATCCACCAAGTTGAAAAATGGGGAAGCATGATATTTCATAACAATTCCTACAAACGATAACCAGTTCCTCAAAGTGGCTCATGTTGGAA
>APFE030983257.1:24764-54027 GCA_000404065.3 Pinus taeda
AAAAAGGATTAGAATGTTATTATAAATATATTTCAAGTTTTGGTTTTTTCAATCGCTTAAAAATCATAAATAATATTTAGAAATACATTAACAATATAGTTACATTTGTATAAGTATAAAAGAGTGTTGAATTCCTAATTGACTAAGTATTAAAAATTCATACCTTCATCAAAATTTGTTAAAAATAAACGATAACCCTAATTTATACCTTTGAAAAAACCTTAATGGAACTTAGTATTAGCTATTCATTCATAGCTTAGAACTTTCTTTCTTTCTTTCTTTATTTTTCTTCTTCTTATTTCTTTCTTTTATTCTTCTTTTATATGTGGTTCATAGACCCTTGAGATCAATTATTTCTATGTCTACAGAATATTGTCTTCAAAAGATCCATCTCAGTTGATCACTTCCTACCAGCTCAACCATAGAGCCTCACCCCAAGAATGTCGAAATAATTGAACTCGTAACCTCTCAATAGCAAAGGTGATTTTAATGAAGGGAACTCTACAAGCTTAGCTAACCCCTGGGGCTTCAAAACTTAGAACTCAGATAGAAATACTACTTCAATTGCTACCAAGTACTCAAGAAAAGAAATGATCACCATTTCAAACTTGCATGTCATATATATTTTACTTTACTCAAAACCCCAAAAGGAAAACACGAAATTGAAAACCTTGGAACCAAGTTTAAGTTATAACCTAAGGAAAATTAAGATGAATCAAACAATAATGAATATTGTGAAAGAAAAAAAGCCATCGTCAAGCTATTAATTCACCTTTGAACCATGGAAACCCTTAGCAGCATAAAGAACCATTAAAAGATATCTCTATCTTCTTAGCTAATGAAGGAGGAAAACCTAGAGAAAAACCACATTATCTTTTGATGGAATAAGAGAGTGATATACACTCAAGAAGTACCCAGACCAAGAGAAGATAAGGATATCTTAGTTTTTTACTATCGTCCTGATGACCAACACGTGAAGGATATTTACCCTAGTTGAATTCTTAACCAAGAAAAATATACATTAAATCATGAAATTTAGTCAACACAATCAAATTGATAATGGAAGAGCTATCATTAATAACTAATAACCTTAAACTAGGATCCCCAGCTATAGAAGAAAACAAAATTACATTGCCACAAGCTCCAAATATAGAATAGATCCACTTTTCCAAGGAAATGTATTTTTTCTTTGTAAATAAAATTATTTTTAATGCCCTAAAATGTCTTCAAAATCAAATTACATTGTTCATCCATATAGTGTTGATTTCTCTCTCCAAGTAGGATATTTCTCACTATATTTGGTGAAACCAAAGGAATTACCCATCTATTCATTATAGAGAAACTAAAAAAGAAAAAATTAGGCATTCTGGTTATATCTAAACATTAAAAAACATAAGATAAGGCAAGGAAGCTAGCACACTTTCAAGGCATTCATTATCCAAAGAGGAAAAAGGAGTTGGGTCTTTTGCACTCGAATTAGGAGGAGCAAGAGGATTAAAATCACAATGTAGATTATGTTCTATATGGGATAGCCTTTCATGTATCATGTCCATGATTTCATAGCATTCTCTTGATGTCTTCCAGTGAAGCAAACACATTGTATCTTTCCACTTGCTTATCCTTCAATATCATACTAAGTAAAGTTTTAATTTTTTAATGCAGTGTTATTGAGTTAAGGTATTACTTCCTCTGACCCCTAGTATGAACAAGATCTGAGATCCAGCAGGAGACCTCTTGTAGAATCTCCAAGTTAGAAAATGCTTGCATGTCAACACCCACCATGGTTTATAGGTTCTACATTTCCCACTAAGTATTAGGAGAGACAATTTGAGGTATGTCTTAGCTAAATCCCAAGCGAACAATTGGGCCCTGTGTTGACCCTAGGAAGACTACCACTGCCACCCCTCCTATAGTGCATATGTTTTGTGGGAGGCATGGAATGTTGGAGAATCCCCTTCTTATAATGACCACACTGAATCCTAGCACTAGGGACATGAGGTGTGCACCAACCTAATCTAGTAGAAACACACATAATATATTGAATACCAGCATACCAACTATATACACTAGATTGATGACATTTATTTAGGCTAAGGAGCAAGCCACACTTACCAGGCATGCATGGATGAAATTCACCTATGACCTTGAAACTAACAGTGCTTTGTGCATTCAAACAGAACCACCAACAAACCCAGAAAAGAGACATTACCCCAATTAAAATCCCTTTTCTTCAACCAAGTATTGTTATTGGATAAATCCTTATTGTGAACAAAATTGATCTCCGTAGATCTGGTACCCAAATATAGAACAAAACAAAATAGAAATACATGGATTTACCTAATTATATTTCAATCAAATCTTAGATGAAAACACCAATGAAAGGAGTGAGATGAGCAATTCATACATGTTTATCAGAGTTTTTCCTCGCTAGTTACTCGAAATGTCATAGCTTCCAACCTTGTCTTTAATTCTCACAAAGAAAACACATGTAGATAACACAAAAAAAACAAGAATAAAAGCATATCTAATCAAAATACGACATGAAAATACATATATATGATCAAGGAGATATATACCAAAAACTATTAAACATAGACAATGATTGTGGGAACACAATATATAACTATAATATCACAAGGAAGTGGTTACAACCTGATGCCTTGATGTCGTAGAGTCCTCTTCCAACTATTCTTTGTCTCAAACCCTTACTTTCAAAATATTCAAGATCATAAGTTGGATACTTTAGCAGAGTTTCAATGATAATATTAGAGCCTTTCTCAAATCAACCCAAAGCCCTCTCTCAATGACAGATGGTTGTATTTATAAGCTTAGAGGAGGATAAGAAGAGGATGTTAAGATCTATCCAAATCAGGGATGTGAATCAGATCCAAATAGATCGGGATAAATTCCATCCACGAGGCTGATCTTATAGAAGCTTCTCATTCTTTTTATTTTTTCCTTTGTAAAAATAGTGTTGCACCTTGTAAACGACCAACCTGTGACAATGTCGCACTTGACAGTTATGCAACATGTGGCAATAAGTTATGTCACATGTTGTCAATGTGAAACCCATGACATCCTCTTGAAATAGGATTTTGAAAGGGATTTAAACAAGATTTCATCTTCTCAGGAAAGGATTTTCTTCAATATTCTTCAAGGATTAATGGCAATAATGCTTCAAATCACGAAGGATTAATGTACATAATTAATTTCCATGAATGCGATAAAATAATGTGTAACAAGTATTCCAATCATTAGACATTAACGAGAATAAATAAGAATAAAATACAAAACCCACCAACCCAACGCTAACGCTAGACGAATGAGATAGACACGGATAATATTAAGACCAAACTCACCCATAACAAACCCAAAGCCCAACAACCAAATTATAATTAATAGATTGACGAGACTGAAACTCACATTATTAGGAAAATTGACATGCAAAAGGAAAATTACCAAATAAGCGAAGACTTGAGCCACTAAATTAGAAGTGGATGAGAGAAGTGACAACCACCCACAGCTAGTGATGACCAACCTTTCCTGTAACTTCCCACATCCTCGTTGAACCTCCACTACTCTCAACTAGCAATAAAAACTTGGGTCGAACTCTTCATAATAAGGACTGGAGCTGAAATCTGACAAATGTGTAGGGGATTCGGCTCCTCAGTCCCACACAATATCAAGCCTCTCTCCCTCCCCATAAGGTTCATATCTCTCATGACTGTTTTTTTCTTTGTAGCATAGGATGTGTTCTAGCCACACAACTAGTTGGAGAGGCTAGAATACATGAGATCTCCAAGACCCAGAAATCGTTTCTAGAAATTCCACCTAGAAGTGCCTTAATTAGATTATTAACCATTTTTTTAAATATTTCCTAAGTCTAAACTTAGGGAATATGGTTAATTAATTAATATTAATTGACATAAGGTGAGAATCATCTAGAAACTCACACAGATCGACTTCGCGATGATCCTAGCCATTGATTAAGATTTAATCTTGGTCATTGGAGTCCCAACAGAGAATTATAGGAAGAAGTTGACGCAACACTTGGAGAAGACACTTCTGCAGATCGATTTTCTTGGCAGATTGATTTCCATAGAGCAGCAACAGTTGACGGAGAGCTAGAGATCGAAGCAAGGTTAGTGAGGAGCAGAGATAGTGATCCAGAGGAACTTTTCCAGATGTGGAGAGGCAACAGCAAGGAGGCCAATTTATTCCTAGAGAGGCAGCACAGAGGACTGCTCAGTTGCTTCAGAGGAAACTCGATTTTGCTAGAGATAAATTTGTTCTTAGATCTAGAGGCCAAGTAGAGGGTCCAAAATGTCGAAGAGGTGATTTACTCAGTAAAGGTAGGAAAAGCGACTTCATCAGAGGCAATTTCGAGACACACATGTGGGATACAATGTAGATGCATCACAAAAGGGCTCACGTTGGGGTTTGGATGATGATTTTTCTGAAGGGAAGTTGTGTTGATATTTATTGTGGAAGAAGGGTAAACCCCTTATATAATTTTGGCTAGATATTCTTCTTGTTTGGATTTCCAGTTGGGCATCAATAGATGTACTCATATTTCACTGTCGGATAATAAAATAAAACCCTCATCGATTGCATCGATTTTCCCACATTGGGTTTTTCTGAGGACTTTTGTCCAAAAACAACGGTGTTATTTTTATGTTTGTGTGCTAGTATTTTCTCAATTCTAGCGCTATTTAGTCTCCACAATTTTTTTTATGAAGGCTGCAATGTGATTTATTCAGTATTTGTCGTAGAAAACAACAAATAAATTGTTAAATAAAATTAACAATTAGGAGAATATTTTCCAGCTGTCGCAATAGGATTATGGTATTGTAATTTTCACATGGCATCAAAGCGAAGTGATAAGTCGGGAAGCTCAAAAGCAAAAGGAAAGAATTTCATTGTTAAGGAGGAGAAGCAAGACAAAATTCTTGA
Organism: Pinus taeda; assembly: GCA_000404065.3. Lineage (NCBI taxonomy): Eukaryota > Viridiplantae > Streptophyta > Pinopsida > Pinales > Pinaceae > Pinus > Pinus taeda. Next base: position 29,718 of record APFE030983257.1, read on the forward strand.
GGCAACGTAGTTCATTGGCAGGCCGAGTTGCTTGGGGAAGTTTGATTTTTTAGTGCATGACGTAAAAAAGGATTGAATTTCCCATATCAGTGACTCTAGTAGTAAAAGGGAGCAGGTACAACTTAGATCTTCTCTCAACATATTCTTTGTTGGATGCAAAATATTTTGTTGTAGGTTGGAGAAGCATAATCTACATCGGGTGGAAGAGGAAAACACACACAGTAGAGGGAAAATTTTCCCCAGGGAACTTTGAATCTCGGAAGTTCGACTTTCCAGTTGCAGATTTGTAGTAACAGGTAATAGAGCCACTCATTCTGGAAGGGAGTGTGAATAGTAGAGGAACAACCCAGCACAAGGAAAGAGGGGTTTTTCGACAATTTTAGAGATGGCTCCTCCAACTATGTCATCTAGAAGGCCAAGATATCCTTCCTATAGGATGAATATGGCTTGAAGCTCTACATAGACAACATCCTGGAAGTTCCCCAAGATGTGGATCAACTGAAGGAATATAGGAAGGAGATGGTGTGGGTGAAGTGGTCGATATTGGATGGAGTCCAGGACCATATATTCTCACACATAGTTGGCAAGGATGCTGCCAAAGAGATGTGGGATGCTCTCACCACGCTATATCAGGGAACTTTCGAACAACGGAATCTGTTCCTAAAGAAGAATCTGAGATGCATCAGGATGCAGAAAGGGGAAGGCATAGATACCTTCCTCACTAGGATTCAGGAGGTCTGGGACCAACTTGTAGTTATTGGGGCATCGCCTCAACTAGTGGAGCTAGTGAGGTTAGAAATGAATAGTGTCTCGGAGGAGTGGAAATTTTTTGTCCAAAATATATTGGGCAGAGACAAGCTACCAGATTGGGAAGGGATGTGGGTCAATCTGCAGTAGGAGGAGTTGAGATGAGCTCTGCTAAAGAGCTCCATCAATGGCAGCAGTAGCAACAAACCAAAGGTGGTGAAGGAGGAGGAAAATGTGGCCCTTGCATCAAAGGGTGCCAGTTAGGGGGAGGGGGAGAAGAGAAAGAAGAATAAGGAACTATCAAAAGTAAAATGCTTCGGGTGTGGGTGAGTTTGGTCACTACAACATGCAGTGTCCTCTTAGGAAGAAGGACAACATGGAGAAGAAAGACCAACAGAAAACTTCTTTAGAGATCGACAAGTTTTCCTCCAGGTTGGAGCATTAGGGAAAATTTAAGGTCTAAAATGGGCCTCCTAAGGAAATTATAAAATAATAGTGGAAATAATAAAATAAGATTATATTACACAATCAAATTTTAGAGGGAAAAAAGAAAAAAACTATTTTTTCAACTCGTATTTTCAACTTATCTCCCTATGGGTTTTACTCAAATTTCGAGAGAAAACACTCATTGGATGCAAAATTTGATTCCTCATACAAGGATTACCCATGTTGCATACTTTCGATGGACCCTACTACATGAAAAATGAGAAATACATGAAAAATGTGATTGCAAACATGCAAACATGTTTTTTCATGTATTTCTCATTTTTCATGTAATAGGGCTCATCGAAAGTATACAACATGGGTACTCCTTGGATGAGGAATTAAATTTTTCATCCAATTAGTACTTATACTTGAAATTTTAGTATAACTTTAGGGAGATAAGTTGAAAATGCGAGTTGAAAAAGTTATTTTTATTATTTTATTATTTTTTAATCTTTTTACTTTTTACTCCAAAAATGGTGAATCATCCCCCATGGTTGACATTATCATCTTAAATCCTATTGGTTCTTATAAAGTTTATTCTGGTTGTACATTTTCTTAGGAGGCCCATTTTAGACCTCAAAATTCCCCTAATGGAAGACTTCTCGATGTTCGTAGATATACATCCAAGAGTGAGGTGGGGAGATTTGGTATTGTAGTTGTAGAGAAATACAGAGATTGGGTAGGGTCCTTGAGGAGTCCACATCATGGATCAATACCTTTCTATAGGGTCCCACAATATTTAGTAGCGGGATGGATCAGTGGCAGTTGACACAGTCATTACTAAAGTGACAGTTGCATACTAGTAGCAGTCAGATGTTGAGGAACACAGTGCAGTGTTGATAGTAGAGGAGGTGGCTCAATAAAGAGTTGGTAGCAACGCATGTTCTTCATTGAAAATGTAGATGTTAGTAGCAGACAGAAACTTGGGAGACAGATGCATCATACTGAACACAGTTGATTCAGTATTTTTTATGCTTTTCAGTTGCAGATGTTGCAATTACAACAACAACATATGAGAGGGAGTTGCAGTGCAGATGCAAAGTTGCCAGCAGTATAGCAGTGCCAGCAGCAACACAGTTGCAGCATCAGAGTGGCAAAATATTTGGTGGGAAGTAACATCCAGACATCAACAAAGTAACAAAGATGATACAGAGACAGAGTGTTGTGGTAGGGTGTGCAGCACTAGAACACATTCCTCGCTAAGAGGGAGTGTTAGTTTTTGTAGCATCAAATGTCTTCTATCCACAAAATTTGGTGGAGAGGCTAGAATATATGATATCTCCAAGACCCAAAAATCGTTTCTAGAAATTTCACCTAGAAGTATGTCAATTAGATTATTAACCATTTTTTAAAATATTTCTTAAGTCTAAACTTAGGGAATATGGTTAATTGATCAATATTAATTGAGATAAGGTGAGAATAATCTAGAAACACACACAGATTGACTTCAAGATGATCCTAGCCATTGATTAAGATTTAATATTGGTCGTTGGAGTCCAAACGGAGGATTATAGGAAGAATTTGACACGACACTTGGAGAAGACATTTCCGTAGTTCAATTTTCTTGGCATATTGATTTCCAGAGAGCAACAATAGTTGACGAAGAGCTAGAGATCGAAGCAAGATTAGTGTGGGGAAAAGACAGTGATCAAGAGGAAGTTTTCCAGATTTGAAGAGGCAACGATAAGGAGGTCAAGTTATTTTGAGAGATGCAGTGCAAAGGACTGAGAAATTGCTTCAGAAGCAACTTGATTTTGCTGGAGAGAAATTTGTTCTCAGATCCAAAGGCCGAGTAGAGGGTCCAGAGTGTCGGAGAGGTGATTTCCTTAGCAAGGGCAGGCATAACGACTTCATCAGAGGAAGTTTGAGCCACACGTGTGGGAGACAACATAGAGGAAGTTTCGAGCCACATGTGTGGGAGATAGTGCAGAGGTAGCGTAGAAGTTCTCACACTAGGGTTTGGACGACCATTTTTCTCAAGGGAAGTTGTGCCGAGATTTCTTGAGAAAGATAATTCCCTTAGATAATTTTGGCCAAATATTCTTGTTGTTTGGATTTCCAATTGGGCATCCATAGATGTACTCAGATTTCACTACCACATAATAAACTAAAACCCTCATTTGTTGAATCAGTTTTCTTGCATTTGGTTTTTTCGGGGCTTTTGTTCAAAAACAACAGTGCTATTTTTATGTGTGTGTGTTAGTATTTTCTCAGTTCCAGTACTATTTATTTTTCGCAATTTTATTTGTGAAGGTTGCAGTGTGATTTATTTAGTATTTGTCGTAGCAAGCAACAAATAAATTGTTAAATAAAATTAATGATTAGGAGAATAATTTCCAATTGTTGCAATAAGATTTTGGTATTGGAATTTTCAAATGGTTTCAGAGCGTAAGTTATAGGCCGGGAAACTTACAAGTGAAAGGAAAGATTTTCGCTGCTCAAGAGGAGTAGGCTGAAATTCTTGAGGCAACACAATCCATTGCCAGGCAGGTCGAGTTTCTTGCGGAAGTTCGATTTTTTTAGTGCAGGAGGCAGAAAAAGTTTGAATTTCCCATATTAGTGATTCAAGCAGGTAGAGGGAGCATTTGTAGCTCACATCTTCGCTGAGAAGATTTTTGGTTGGAAGTAGAGGGTTTTGCTGTAGGTTGTAGAAGAAGAAACTATGTCAGATGGAATAGAAAAGCACACACTACAGAGGGAAAATTTTCCTCAGGGCACTTCGAGTCTCAGAAGTTTGAATTTCCTTTTGCAGATTGGCAGTAGCATCTAGTAGAGCAACGTATTCCAGAAGGGAGTGTGAATAGTAGAGAAGCAGTCAAGCAAACGAAATATGGAGTTTTCAAAAATTTCATAGATGGCCACAACAAGACCCAGAGATCAAGATAGGTTGGATGGCTCCTCCAACTATGTCATCCGGAAGGCCAGGATTTCCTCCCTATTGCATGAATATGGCATGAAGATCTACCTAGGCATCGTTATGGATTAACTAAAGGAATATAGGAAGGAGATGGCGCAGGCAAAGCAGCTGATCTTGGATGGAGTCTGAGACCATATAGCCTCACACATAGCTGGCAAGGATATTGCCAAAGAGATGTGGGATGCTTTCATCACGCTATATCAGGGCACTTTCGAGCAGCGCATGATGTTCTTGGAGGAGAAGCTGAGATGTGTCAGAATGCAGAAAAGGGAAGGCATATATCCCTTCCTCACTAGGATTCAGGAGGTCCAGGATGAGCTTGGACTTGTTGAAAACGCCTCAACCAATGGAGCTAGGTATTATTGCATGAATTATTATTTCATTACTACCGAGTTAAGATTATCATTTTTTACTTAAAAAAAAAAAAAAAATCTAAAATAAAAATATTAAATAAAATATATTAATAACAAGTTTATTAAAAAATAATTTATAATAATATAAAAAATGTTAATTTTGAAGCCCTGAGGGTTACTAACTAGTCGAGTTCCCCTTGTTAGGTGCTCCCGACGGGAGTCACAGGTCATTCTTCCTTTTTGACGCCCTTGGAGTTAGGCTGCCAGTGGCCGAGGCTTTAAAAGATTCTCTTAGGGGTTGATCTACCTAGATTATCCCATGGATGTAACGGGCACCCAATGTCCGTGAACTACAACGTAAAAAAAAATGTAATTTTGAATTAAATAGATATTATTTTATTATTTAGAAATAGTTAAGATATTTATTTAAGTAATTCAAATGTAATAATATGTGAAATCACACAAATGTAACTAATTTAAAACCTAGGCTTATAAATTACATCAGATTATTTTTATTAAATGTAGGTTGTATTTTTTTAAACAAAATTATAAATTATGAGGTTCAATAATAAAAATAATGTGAAAAATAAATATTTCGAAAAAATTGCAATAGGTAAAAGTATATGATAAATAAATATTATTTTCTTAAATATTTTATGTATATTTTATCAAATTAGGTTATAAAATATGTATTAAAATGAATAGTGTATAAATATATATTAAAATAAATAGTTTATAGTGGTTTTGTTGGTGGGTTGACCTCCTAGCGAGGGGTTAGTGGTTAGTAATTTTTGGAATAGTGTGTGGTATACGTTGTGGTGTTGTTAAACATATTGGTTGTAGAGCCTTTGAGTGATGTGTGGGTGTGCCAATGTCTAGGTGCTTTTGGCCATGGGGGTGACTCATATGTGTGAGTAGTTAGGGCATTGGCTGGAAACAATGGTGTGGGCCAAGAAAGGTTTGCGATGGGGTTATCATGCATCATCAACGAGGTCGAGCCCAAAGAGGGGAAGGTCCCTGTGGCCAAGGGGTGGTGCATCATTTGGACCAATAGGATGGAGGGGAGGCGTTAGAAAAACAAAATGCCACCTCTCCCGGGTGTGTATACCTTCCTTTTCCTTTTGACTCATTTGAAGCATAAATTCTTTAGGTGATAGCTACAGTAGAAAAACTGGCCAAAGATTGACACGATGACTGCAACGAGATCATTGGTTTTATGAATGGTATCCAACATAATCAATGGCATATGATGGATTGGTTAGTCTCCTTCAGCAAAGGTTAGAAGTGACTCTAGGAGCGATTGGACAACTTTGAAGGGAGAATGGCACACATGGAGGTACATGTACATGAAGTGTTTCACCAACCAAGGGGTGATGGCCCTAATGACCCAGCTCCAAGTTATATGGTGGTTAATGATGAATGTGGGACGTGTTTTGATTCTCGGACAATCTTGGCCCACTTGGGCAATCAATATTTGGTCCTCTAGTTTTCTCTTGTTAATGTTTGTGTCTTTTTGTCTTTACCAATTGACCAACAAATCTGGTAGGAGTGAGGCCAATGGTGTTTGGAATCTATGCTCCTCGCGATGTAAATCTTTCTTGAACTAAAAGAAAAAGTTGACTTAAAAAAATAATTTATATATTAATGATATTTTTTTGCTTACTTATCATTCAATTATAAAATGATAATTGGTAGAGCAAGCATTTCTAAGTGAAGCATTTCTAAGTGGGGCAGGGAATATTAAAAAAAAAAAAAAAAAACTCATATTTCCCTTATATGTCTAAGACAATATTTAAAAATATGGTAGGAGGGGGGCCAATGATGTTTGGAAGTTATGCTCCTCATGATGTAAATCTTTCTTGAATTAATAGAAAATGTTGACTTGAAAAAAATTAGTTTATATATTAATGATATTTTTTTTGCTTACTTATCATTCAATTATAATATGATAATTGGTAAAGCAATCTTTTCTAAGTGGGGTGGAGAATAAAAAATATATTTTTTTCTCATATTTCTCTAATAGGTAACTTTGTTCTCTTCAAACACACTTCAGAGACACTATTAAAACTAGGTATTCATGGGTAAGCTAATTATATTTTATTAATTTTGATTATTTGACTATTTTAATTTAATTATTTAAATGAATATGTTTATTTTGAAATAAGGCTTTCAAAATTTTAATTTAATTATCAATTATATTGGTGATAAGATTTAATATCCACAAAATATTTTAGAATATTCTTATTAATAATTATAAATCAAAGGTTTAGATTTATCTTAAAAATAGTTAAGTCATTTCTTCATTTTTAATTAAAATGGTTAATTAAAAGTTGTCATATAAACCTAAGTTTTGGATTTTTGGGCATGTGGTATTAGTAAGCCATGGTATTAGAACAAAGCCCATTTACAAGTTAAGGATCTTAATAATAAAACAAGAATGAATCTCCATAAAATCATAGAACATGCTTATTCATTTTATTTTGTAATGTATATATGTTTAACTCATATATTAGTTTATGATTAATATTAATATTAATGCAACCATATAAATTAAATAATTTGTCACAAGATAATAAAAACCAATACAAAAAACCTAAAATGCTTCACAAAATAACTTTTTAATGGAAACCTAAATTATTTCATGAAGTAAATGCAATCATTTGAATTGTAGACCAAGCTACGGCAAAAGGTTATAAATTTATCGTGGATTTTGAATTTTGGAATGAAACTTGTCAAAGGAAATACCGATGTGTAGTTTTGGTCATTAATAAGAACAAAATCCTACCGCTTAAAAATCTATTAATGCTATACCTCAAAAATAAAAAAATCTACAGATACTACATTTTAAAAATTATTATAAATTTCGAATATCCATTTATACATTCAGAAATTTATTTTACAAAACAATAAATTACAAATTTTTTCAAAATTATATCACCCAAACAATTTCACCTCTAGTTATGCTATGCCTTTGATCAAATAATTTACTTGCCAGCAATGTTCTTAACAATGATTTATGCTAATAGGGATATATTTGTAAGTTGATATCTTCTCAAAAGGTTAAATAAAACAACGTGAATCATATGAAAATGAGAATATTTAAATGGCCATTCATCATCTATGTCCAATGTGATCTTATTTTTTTCTATGTCCAATGTGATCTTATTTTTTGCTATTTTTTCAGAGGAAACAAATATAGTGTTTTTATTAAAAATAAAGAAATTTGAATGGATAGAGGAATTTGCAACAAGTTTTGAGTAGTTGAAGTAATTGCTTATAAATGTTTTAGCTTTAAATATTGTATATCTAGACAGAGAGTTAATTGCTTACAAATGTTTTAGTGTTAAATATTGTATATCTAGACAAAGAGTTTGTGGTATGTACAAATGCTTGCAAGCACAATCCAAGTCCATAAATATTGTATATCTAGACAAAGAGTTTGTGGTATGTACAAATGCTTGCAAGCACAATCCAGGTCCATCAGAAGAGTGCTTGTGTAATGTTCAAGTTATGTCAACAATCAATGCTTGCTTTCATTGAGAGCCTCTCACTTTTAATTGTAATTGTAATTTTGTTTTGATGAATTTTACTTATATTTGTATACATCAATTTTAATAACTACTCAACAAAATCAACCTACCATGATTAGAAAAGCTAACAGAACCACAAAATGCAACAACCAAAGAGATGGTAACCTACCCATGAAAATTATCATTAAAAACAACAAACATGTCAATCAAAACACAATGAAAACTCAATTTGTTATTAACGAGAGTTAAATAAGACGAAAATATACCAATTAGAATGGTAGCTTTGTAAAATAATGATCACTTAGTTAACTTAATTTATTTTATATGGTAGCAAAATATTATATTAACTTATGAATCCATCATAACATGGTTAGCATGAGCCTTTTAGATGGTTATTTATTTATGGAAGTTACAATACCTATTACATTCATTGAATCTGTTGTAGCGGCTACAACCACCCTCCAAAATTTTTCCTTACCTTCGTTTTGGAGCCTCCCTACCAACCTTTCATAGCACCTTGTCTTGCTTCATCAAGTACACAAGCTTCAATGTTTTCCTTGCACAAAGATAGAATGTTGATCAAAGCTTGATGCATTCCCCTCATGGGTTGTTCATCCAGACTTGGTCTAGCTGCAAGTTGAGCAACTCCCCCAATAAATTGCATAATTCTGGAGGGAAACCAGCCTTCCCTCCAGAAATTGTGCAATTTTGTCTGATAGCCTGCTGGGCTACAGAATTGTGCAATGCTGTCAGTCATGCTTCACCTAGAAAATTATGCAATCCTTCCCAGCATGCGTGCTCAACTGAGGAATTGCACAATCCTAGGCAACGGTCAGTTGCTCTTCCCAGAAATTGTGCAAATCTCCTCGACATCCAGCCCAGCTCCCATCCAGAAATGTGCATTTTCTCCCAGTAGTTGAGCAGCCTCTTGCATGTGCAGTTGAGTTGATTGATTCCCTCCCGGACCGAGAAAAACCAATTTGCATGCATGGGTTGCTTCTCCCAAGGCAACATGCAAAGGCATCTCTTGATTCAAGGATCTACTTTTAGCAACTGGAGGTTGCATGCAAAGATCATCTCGGAAACCTCCCACCAAGTGTCACTCTTCCTAGATTTATGGCATGCATGTCACATCTTCGGTTTTATCAAAACTCATGAACCGGGCACTGAAGAGCTCATTCCTAACATCAACCTTGTAGCTCTGACATCTCACATTACATCTAGGATCCATCAGCACATTCGTCTCAGTTGTTTTCGGGTAAGCCCGCTTCCCATGTCTTATGTTTCATTTATGGTGCTTTTTGTGTTTTGCTTCATATGAATGATATCTACTTGATTTCAGTGAGCACTTGTTGTCATTTTGATACATACTAGCTTTTACTAGCACCGTTTCAGTTTTCATTAACATCTCACTGTTGTCGCATGCATTAAACTGTTTTTCACTAATGGTTGCCAATTCGGTGACTCGCCTCACCCACATGCATGTTGTTCCATTCTCTGAATCTTTCATTCACTATTTGCATGCACTATCATTCACTTATGCTTACACTTAGTATCACCATGCATTCACATTCACATTCACTTTCAGTTTCCCATCGAAGGCTACCTAGACTCTGCCTCACCAAGACAACATTACACAATCCTAAGAGGGAAGGCTCTGTCTTCCTCTCAAGAAATGTGCATTTCTTCCCAGTGACCACCCTCCGGTCTTGCATTGCACAATTTGAGGGACAGTAACTGTCGGCCCAAAAAATTGCGCAATACAGTCAGTGATCCTACAACCATTGCTAGCTGAGATTACACATTGCGCAATTCCAACAGTCAGCAGCCAGACTAGACTGTGCATTACATAGTTCCAGTAGTCAGTCAATCTCCCAGCAGCCTAGACTGTGCCTTGCATAGTCTTGGCAGTCAGTCTCCTGACCTCCCAGCGAAAATTGCGCAACCTTCATGATCAGTCACACAGGTATGTTGCAAGTCAGTTCTCAAGTTCATTTTGGTTTTCGAATGAAGGATTGCTTGCGATGAGTGTTTCCATGTCTCTAGGTATCACAAGTGTTCATTTGCCTCTCAGCAATACAAGTACAATGGCTTCCAAGAGAGTAGAGTTGAAGACACTGTTCAGAGCACACTTGGTGATGCAATCGATCAAGTGTCTATGGACTTGCCTACCCACGGAGACATCAAGTTGTTCATAGAAAATGACATCAAGATATGATGGCAACAACATCACAACGAGCATCATCATAAACAGCAACTCAAGGCAACATACCAAATGCAATGAATGTAGGAGGAAGGTTGTTGACAACAGAGAGGCGGAATAAAGTTGCAAGATCAAGCAGATCCACTTGTGGTGAAAGCAACTTTGGAGACTTAGGCTATGATGTGATGACGTGACATGAAGATCACGCGAAGGTAGAGAACGAAACAGAGAAGGATTTGCATGTTCTCAACTAGCAACTCAAGGAAGAACAGGTAGAACAACGGGCGCAACATGCACTCATGGATGAAATTGTGCCCATACAAGTTAAATATCCATCTCAGCAGCTGGCACGGAGTAGAAATGGTGAGCAGTGTTGTTGATCACATGCAAGGGAATTCAGCAGCATGCATGTCATCGTGCGCACGCATGCGATCCCACCCATTTAGCACACTCACTGAGGCAAAGACAAGAAGCAAATCCAACTGGAACTAAACATGTAGTTGACAGTTGATGCGCATGACCACCAGCACACACTGGAAGATCAACACGAACACTATGCATCAGTGTGTTGTCAGTTTGGCCGCACCCAAAAATACCATGTGCATGTTGGCAGATGAGTTGGATGAATGAGCCACACCAATGCATCTGGATGCAATGGAGGCAAGAGTTCGCTTTAGCAAGATGTCACCATGGAGCACATGCACACCATCACGGATAACCAAGCTTAGCATTAGCTCACCACCTTCACCATCACAAGCATGCCAAAGAGTTGGTCTCACCACAACGGACCGAGTGTCAATGATGTCTTGCATGGCTTTCTCAAGCATTTTTGTCTCACATAGGCACATGTGCATTATAATGTAACATCTTGTCAAGTGGAAGTTCAAGTGTCGATAGTTGGATGTAAAAAACATATAGTAGATGAAGAGTCATGAGGGTAGATGAACTGTCTCAAAGGGGAATGTCAAGGGTCACCCCACCCTTTGCTATAAATAAAACCTCATAACTCATTGTAAAGGCTTTTGGTCAGCCAAGCTTTGATAGGAGTATCTTAGAGAAAGCTTGGACAATATTGTAACGAGCCTTGGCTTCTCCACTACAAAGAGCTAGTACATCTCTTTGGAGGACCAGGCCGTTGTGGCTGTAACATTCTGCTATCAGAACTAGTGGTTGGACATGGATGTATTGTATGATTGGAACTTACACTTCTTAATGTAACAGATCCAGCGCGTTTCATGCATATGTTGTATTATATTATATGCTATCTGGTTTACTCTGAATGGTATATGTATTTGTTTTTTTATGCATGCATGTATGGACTATTCTATATAAGTATGTATGAATCTTTCTAAAATGTGTTGTTGGTTTAACCATCACTTTCGATTGCTCGCTAACTTGCTTTCTAGCTTGTGAAGCATCTTCGCTCGTGTTTTCCCTTACAAGCCGTGTACTATTACAGGTTTCCAAGGGGCACACTCACCTCACCCTCAGTGTGTTAGAACCTCTCATGCACCTTCCCTGACTTACTACAATTGTCACACCCTTGCTACCAATAGGGACATCTTACTTGCCTCTGTGTGAAATCGCAATCAAGGCATTACCGTACGACCCAATACTGGGAATCCTACACCAAACGGTCTGAGGTCTAATTAGGAATTCTTACTGGGGAGATCCCCTTACATGTTGGCGGGTCCAACACTGTCAACATTTTGGTGCTAGAAGGAGGGCCAGGTGACAAGATGAGTCCTCACATCTGTTTTAAATCTCTACACATCTATCATGACTAACTACCGAGTTTCTCTTCTGGAGTGTATGCCTTACGAAAGCGATTTCAATATCTTGGAAAATCTCTCGGATAACTTGTCTCATAAAACATATGATGGTGGAGGCCACGTAGCCTTGGTTAGGCACATGATCGGCATTGTAAGCTCATGTGAAAGACATGGAATATTTGAAGAATACATGGCCTGCGCATTGTTCATCTACACGCTTTGAGGGCACCTAATGCACTGGTGTGCCACACTGCCTGAAAAATATATTCATTCTCTTGCTCATATGGTCGTAGAGATAGACCGTGCTTTCAATCACTTTAACTATAAATCACTCAACAAAGAAATTCTGAAATTACGAAAAGCACCCGATGAATCCATTGAGTAGTTTTACACACGCTTTTGTAATCTTGCATACCAATTCCTCGAAGATGATATTGATTGGGAATTTCTTGATGGAAGATTTGAGTATCTTCTTCACATATCCGAACCCCACTCAGTACACTTTGGTGATGGAGTTGCGCAATCACAGGCAGGTACAGTTGCTATCACAAGTGACTGTCTCCTTCACCTCAACAAATAGCTCCACCACCACGGAGTGGTGTGCGAGATCATGCACACACATATGTTGAACTGTCACATCCTCCCACCCCACCTGCTCTTGATATCTACACAGATTTGGTTTGCAAGCCTATTAGTTGTCATGTGGATTCATTCCCTTAACCTCTATCCCTACGTTTTGTTGATCCTCTAGATTGTATTGTCTTGTGTTCTCCAATTTCGGACACCTCACCTACTATGAACGAGGATCAAGTTGTCCACGAAGTTGGTGTTATGCAGCCAACCTACACCATCATTCATGATGAGTGTGTGTGGGAATCTAAAGAAGAACTTGCGGTAAAGGATGACTCCCTTCCAGTCGTGCCTCATCCGCTTCATCCTGACATCCCTTATGATTCTGCCACTAATGATTTCCCCTGTGAAAACCCATTTCTGGATGTTTCTACTTCCGATCATTCACAAGACACATCGGATGTCTGTCTATCATCACAATGTGGAGAGGACACATCTTCCTCTAGAAATCTGTTCAATCTATCATCTGTCATTTCTGAAAACACAGAGGGTGAACATCTTTGCTTCTCACCTACCCCTCTGCCTGATTCATCAAATCATGTGGATTTGGAAATGTTGCCCCAATAAGTATGGTCGCCAGGTACCTACTGCATGTAAGATGGCCATCATCTCCTTCTCATAGGTAGATTTTCCCATATTCTTCCCACTTATTTGTTGACTCGTGAAGGCCAAGGGTCGACCTTCCTGCATTAAGACCGCCCCAATACCCGTACCAAAAGCATCACCTTCAATCACAAAAGATTTGGTGAAGTCAGGTAGTGCTAAGATTGGAGTGGAACACATGGCATGTTTGAGAGCTATAAAGGCCTGTTGTGCTTCATCATTGTAGAGGAATGAATTTTTCTTGAGGAGCTGAGTGAGGGGTCTAGCAATGTGACCATAATTGTGGACAAATTTGCGATAGTAGCCTGTGAGACCCAAAAATCCTCTCAAGCTCTTCAAGGTCTTTGGTTGAGGCCAATCCTGCATTGCCTGGATCTTTTTGGGGTCCACCCTGACACCTTCATGCCCCACAACGTGGCGCAAATACTCAACTTCTTCCATGCTAAAAGAGCACTTGGACATCTTGACAAAAAAATTATGCTTGCGGAGCAGTTGCAAGAGCAGATCTACATGCTAAAGATGTGTAGTCCAAGTGCGCCTGTAGATGAGGATGTCATCAAAGAAAACAAGGACAAATTTTATGAGATATGGTTTGAGCAGGTGGTTCATAAGGCTCTGAAAAGTGGATGGGGCATTACAAAGACCAAATGGCATGACCATGAACTCATAATGGCCTTCATGAGTTAGGAAAGCAGTCTTTGGAATGTCTACTTCTTTCATGCGAATTTGGTGGTAGCCCGAGCGAAGGTCGAGCTTGGTAAAGAATTGAGCCCCATTTAGTTCATCCAGCAAATCATTGACAACCGAGATGGGAAATTTATCTTTGACCGTCAACTTATTGAGGGCCCTGAAGCCTAGACACATACGCCATTCCCCATCCTTTTTGAGCATCATGACCACCGACGATGAATAAGGACTAATGTTGGGACGAATGATGTCTGCTTCCAAGAGTTCCTTGATTATTTTTTCAATTTCATTCTTTTGGGCGAACGGATATCTCTATGGGTGCAAATTTGGTGGTTGGGCCCCTGGGACCAAAGTAATGCTATGATCATGTTCCCCTCTCGAGGGTGGAAGCTCATGAGGCTTGTCAAAGACTAGCAGATGGTTGTTTAAGATCTGTTGCATCTCAGAATGAATATGAAGAGAATTGGGTTCGAAGGCCTGGATGGCATTAAATTGGGCGATAACTCCATGGTGGCCCTTTTTTAGCAATTTTTCCATCCGATGTGAGTTGATGATAGAGGGAGCTCTCGCCTAGAGTCCGCGGAGGGTATGTGTGTGGTTGTTCTGCTTAAAGCTCATATATAACTCCTGGAAATCCATTGTGATTGGGCCAAGTGTGCGAAGCCATTCAACACCTAGGACAATGTTGCACCCTCCCATGTGTATGGCAAACATGTGGGTCTTTAACTGATAATCCGCCATTTGAAGTTTGACATTTTCACAGCGGCCTTCACATTTCATTGTCCCCCCATCAGCAATTTGGACCTGGAAGTTAGAAACTGCTCGGACAAAACAATGCATTGCTTCCGCGACTCTTTGATGGATAAAATTATGTGTACTACGACTATCAATCAAGACTACAACTGGGTGATGCTTAATAAAACCTCTGATTTTGAGAGTTTGGGGAGAAGAAATCCCTGCCAAAGCATGCAACGAGATAACTGGTTCTTCAGGTACATTGTCCTGCTGGTTGTCCTCTTTTTCCTCCTCTGGTTCCTCAAGTGGTGGGGCTTCCTCCGATGAACTATGATCAGTAGCATCAATTTGAAAGAATTTTGGCTCCTTGCACTTATGCCTAGGGGAGTATTTCTCATCACAATATTAACACAAACCTTGCTTTCTTCTTTCTGCCATTTCTACTGCTGACACCTTTTGAACCTTGAGTGTTTATGTAGTGCTTTGAGCCTATGTGGGGCGACCCTTGGTGAT
Organism: Pinus taeda; assembly: GCA_000404065.3. Lineage (NCBI taxonomy): Eukaryota > Viridiplantae > Streptophyta > Pinopsida > Pinales > Pinaceae > Pinus > Pinus taeda. Next base: position 44,894 of record APFE030983257.1, read on the forward strand.
GAAAATTGGGCGATTGCACTGGGCCGCTAATGCACGTTCTACTTCATGAGCTATCCTGCAAGCATGCAACGATGAGCTAGGGTGGTGCAGTCGGATGTGGGTTTGTTTGGCTTCTTTGAGACCACTGACAAAACATTCCACGTAGAACTCATCGTGTAAACCTATAGTGCGGAAAGCTAAGGCTTCAAAGGCTGTAATATATTCATTCATTGTTCCTGTCTATCAGAGCTTAGTGAGACGACCCAAAAAATCAGATTCATGGTCAAAGCGATTAGTAAGAGCGTTTTTTAATGTCTGCCAAGTCAAGGGCCTTCCATAGCAACGTTGATGCCATTGCCACCATTGCCATCTTTCATTGTCCAAGTACATGATACCCACACTAAGCTAAGTCGCATCATCCAGGATGTAATTCAGTGTGAAATATTACTCCATTTGTGCCATCCATGCGGCTGGATGAGAGCCATCACATTTATACATGTCCAGCTTGGGTGGTCGCGGATGGGATTGTGGGTGGGTGCCAAAGAGGTGAAGAGAATGGCTAGACTCGCCCTCAATGTTTACATTGCCAATAGATGCCTCCGCGCGTTCCTCCACCTTATCCTTAGAGAGTGTTTCATTTAAGTTCTTCAGCTGCAAGATGACATCTTGCAATTGTGATTCAAGGTTGCCAATCCTCTCATTGGCCATAGCTTGAGCTCTAGTTTGTACCATACACCGATCTGATGTACTTGAAATTTGGGACTGCCCAAAATTTTTTTGCACTAACAATTGAATGGTACCACCTTGCTCAGCTCGTGACCTGATTCTTATGGGCTAAGTCTCCAATAAGCGTCCTGGGGGGTCTCAGACTTTTTTTTTTTTACTCCTGCAAAAATCACGCCCAGGTATAGGAACCCACACAATTAGTCAGATCTGAATGACAGATCTGATGGATCTAAGAGATCTGAATGGCTGATCTGATAGATCTGGACGACGGAACTGATTGCTGTTGTGGATCTGATGGATTTGATAGATCTGAATGGATGATTTGATATATCTGAATGGCGGAACTGATTACTGCTGTTGCGACAAAACCTCACTTGCAAGATCTGATCTGGAAAAGATTATGCATGATCCAGAGATAGAGAAGGGAACAATGGTCTCTAGGAGTGTCAGGTGCTACAGATCACAATATACATAAGGGTCTGACAATAGTACTTGGCCCAATTTTTCAGGGCACTAACCAAGGAGGATCAACCGTACCCTTAGCCGTACAGCTCGACTACCCTATCGTATGGGCGAGTAATCTCTCCGAGTGTTGTTCTTGGTGTACTGTAGTAGCGAGATGGTCGACGATTTATCGATGGCGAGGTTTCAAGGGAGCTAGGGGGCTTCCGATATACCCAGAGGGTACTTGGAAGACAGTCCGTGCGCAATTCTGTCTAATGCACTACTACTCGAAGGAGTACCCACAGGGGTTACAAGGGAGTCCAACAAGTGTGGCCACCTCTTGTATTTCTTGCGTGCATGCCTCCCCAAATCTGCAGGTTTATGCGCTCAATGACAGATCATGTGGTTTAAAGATGCCGGAACACGTCTATAGCCAATTTTTTTTTTGCTAAAACTTGGAGATCCCACCGGCCTTGGAAAGTGCTCTCATGCCACTTTTTATGCTCTTAACCTGCAAGATGATACCATAATACCAAATATGCAAAGAAATATACCCAAAACATAGAACGATGAGAAATAACAACAAGTATTTTATTATTCAGGAAGCAATGTTCACTTGCCTCTTTGAGGGGACAACCTCCAATAGAGCTGAGCTCAATGACAAAATAAGACATGATGCTCCTTGAGGGGAGTATCTATCCTTTATATAGGATTCATACATGCAATACCATGCGGAAATACCATGGTTCTTATTAATACCATCTATCTAATACCATGGCCCATTTGCAACTAACTATGGTTCCTTCATAAAATGCAGGTTAACCACTTACAATTATTAATATGGGATTTATTGACTCTTTACTTAACTATAACTATGACTCAATCCTATTACAATAAATAAGGGGGTTAGGGTTGGACCCTAACAAGCTGGCTCGGGGGAGAGGTGCAGTGAGATGACTGACCTCACAGTTGCGAGGAGCATTTCTTGTACTGGTGACTACCGACTCACAAAAGAACAAATAAGTAATTACAACAAACTGATCGTTCTGCAAGTGTGAATTTGAATAGGAAAGCTAATAGATGGAATTTCTTCCTTTATATTTAAGTATTACATGTGTAACTACTGTGAATTGTGATATCACGGTGAACTGTTATATTTATTTTGATTTGATAAATACAATCTAAGCTATTACAATCACTGTGAACTGATAAATCTATTATGAGTTAATACAAATACTGTGAATTGATAAATCTATCCTAGGTTATTGCAATTAGTGTGAACAGATAAATTTGACAATAAATGTTGACAAAAAACTTGTATCATGATTTTGTACTCAAATAAATAAAGGTGCAATCAGAACAACACATGCATTGATCAGTACAGCAAAAGAATTCATAATCTATGTTGTTAAGAGCAAGAAAACAAAAGAAAGAACTCATTATGTTGAAGGAAAGAGGAGAAACTCTACCACGATAATAGGATGGGTATCCATTTAAATTGTCAAACCTCGACCGAAGTCAACTTCTAGAATACATGAGAAAAGAGAAAAACAATAATACTCAGTTTATAACCAAAATTTAAAAACATGCAAATGTTGTTCAAACCATGCCATTGATTACTGCAATAATATATAAGCCTATCACTGTGAGAACTGTTGAAGGAACCCACTATTATCTTAGCTACTTTAGTCACTTAACTTAATACATGGATTTTATACAAATTCTGAAAACAAATAGTACGAGAAATTGAAAGGTCGTGGAATGACAAGAAAAGTCCAAAATATAACAAAACTATGAGTACCCTTTGTTATCAAATAAAAAAGTTTTGGCATAATTCATGTGTACAGAAATCATAGTCGCAGAAAAACCCAATTAAGGTCAAAACCCATAAATCGAAATACACCTGGAAAAAAGGTTCAGAACTTTTGGTAAGTAGAGTAGAAAAACCTAGAACGAGTAGGTTGAACTCAATGGAATGGGTATACCTGTGATACCAAACAAAAAAATGATTAGTGATAGACCCTTGAACGACAAACGCACAGGAAGTAATGGGTGTCGATCGTAGGACAATACCTATGTAGAGGAACCAGATGAGAACCAGAGTCTTTCCATAACCTAGGTGACATAAGAAGGGTCAATGAAACGTTGGGGTTTAGCATGCCAAAAATAAAACTTATTTAGAGAAAGATAAACTCTATGGCGAACTTACCTATGGGTGAGAATCAAACTGTGAACCGATGGGAGGATGAAACCCTCGGCAAGCCAAACCCAAATCTCCATTGCCAAGAGTATCTTGCATCCATGGAGATATTAATGATTATATAACATAAATCAAACGCAGAAACGAATAAAAAACAAACACAGGTATTCGAAGGTAAGCTATGAAGACAACCTCGTGATTTTGTGTCAAGAAAATAGGTAGCTCTATCAGAGTGTTTCCAAAATATCTGCCTCGGATGTATTGAAGATGTTCAGAGTGGAATAGAACTTGAAAAACCCTCAAACCCTAGCATGGAGGCAAAAAACCTCAACAACCCGTGAATGAACGAATCACTTTGAGTGGGCAGGTTGGGGCAAGTTAGTTCACTCGTTATCCGACTAAGAAATTATCAATCGTTGGATTAAGCCCATCTCCAAGCATCGTTGATCTAGACACAAATCACGAGTAGTGCCAGGTGGAGCGCAAAACATAGTGACTCTAGAAACTTCAATAATAAAACATAAACCTTCACATGGAAATGCAAAATATCAAAGGTTAAATCTGATGCCCAGTGTATATGAAATAGAAAGGAATGTGATATACAAAGGGACACTCATATGATAAATCACAACTTCACTTATTAAAAGAGATTTTACCCCACACTATATATATATATTATATATATAATATATATATATATATATATATATATAATTATTATAGATATATATATATAATATATATTATATTTGAGAGAGGAGAGATGAGAGAGAGAGAGGAATGTGTATGCCAAAGGATGCTCATATGATAAATTCACAGCTTCACTTACTATATAATATATTATATATATATATTATATATAGATATGGATGTTAAATCTAAACATAGCCAAATGTAGTGGCAATCAAATGTCTTAAAGCATTTGATTTCGTAGATCCAATATAGATAGCATGGTATGTAAACATTTTTTTTAGTTTGCTATCAATATGCTGTTTAGTTATATGGAGATGCTACAATAATAATAATTTAAAATAAAGTTAATTAATTTTTATGATTTTTTTAACATTGACAATGTAAAATGTACCATAAAATACATGTTTTAATGCATATTGGTGTTTTGATATCTTAATACCTATTGGTGTTTGGATGCTACATTAGTATTATTTTTATTATAAATTCCATTTTTTTTAAAGAGATGGAATCTAGTGAGATTTTTTTTCTTGACATGGAATTGTTGACAAATCCCTAAAAAGAAAAAAATGCTAAACTTTGAAAATCGACTTCGATGATCAATCCACTTATCATTGAGGAATAAATGGGATGTTTGAATCTATGCGATAACTTTGAGGATAAAGGGAAGAGGTTCTAAGGGAATATTAGTTATAAAGATATATTTAGCTAATGAAATTTAGTATATTAATTTTATATTAAAATTATATTTTTACTTAAAGAGGTGATAAGGGAAAAGCTTGACCAAATAAAAAAAATAAAAAATCTAATAAATTGATGGTGCAAACATGTGGTAGGACCATTTGAAGGGGGAGAAGAAGGTTAAGGGAATAATTTAGTATGACCATTCAAAGGAGGAGAAGGTTAAGAGAATAGTTTTATGAATTATTTGAAGACAAGAATATAAGAAGGATGTATTTTAAGTGAAAAGAAGATGAATATTTTGAGGTGGTAAATTCAAGATTGGTGGATCACATCAAAGATAAAGGAAATACCTTTTAACCCATGACATTGATTAAGAATATTATGAGACTTTAGTTTTGTGTATGAGTGTGTGGAGCTAATGGGAGGAAAAAAATGGAAAACATAAATAAATGAGTAAAATTTAAAATATTTTGTAGAGGAAATTTGACTAAAGAAACTTCAATTCTACATTCATGGTTTATTAATCACTTCTTTTAAACCTAAGTGTTAATAAAAGTCATTATCCCAGTATTATTTCCCAAAAATGTTGGCAAAGCTAAGCATTATATTGTGTATATCTTATTTTCTTGTTTTTCTCCAACTCCTCCTTGAACTAACTCTTAATGCACTTCTAATTTTTTTTAAACTACTTTAAATGGGATATTAGGTTATTCCCCTTCTTTTTTTCGAGTGACAAATTTTCATTTTTATACTTGAATTACAAACTACTTTGAACAACACAAACTTGATGTGGAACAACAAAGTTACCATAAATATGCAATATACAAAAACACATTAAGAAGTGTAAAGATTACCCCATAAAAAGTGTTTATGGTATGATACATGGCCCCTGCAAAACAAATCAAGAGGGGCAAAAACCAAATCTATATTATATTATATATATATATATTTATATATATATAAATATATAATATATATATATATATATTTTATATATATATATATATAATATATTATTAATAGATAAGCAACAATCCTTACAATAACATAAGCAACAATTTACATCCATGATATACTTTTTATTTCCATGGTTTTTCATTAGGGAAACCGAATCATTGGTAAAATAAAAGAGTTTTAGTCCAAAAATAAGAAATGCTATAAAGTAATTGAGGCAACAACTACAAACATAAAGCATATATAGCCTATGATTCTACTTAACAAAATTGGTAGAATTTTGTAAACATGAGCAAAAAAAGACCAACATATTTCTTCATAGAGGCCTCTTGACCATATATCTAGAAACTTGAGTGCATATAAAACTAGTTAAGAAGAGGTTGAGACATCTATTGAATCGACTGGAGATCTCAATGAGGCTGGACCTTTTCCCCAGGTGATATTTATCTCAATCCATGCCAGATGGAGTGCCATATCAAGGGCCTAGCTTGAAGGTCATCCAACTACAACAAAATATCCCCTTTAGCTTCATCTTGTTCCGATATTTTTTTTTGGATATCCTTAATTTTCTAGTAAAGATCTATAATATAAAGATATCAATTTTAGCATCCTTGAGTGTTCCTATTATTTAGCACCCATTCAACCACCGAGGCAACAACCTTTGCATTAGTGAACCCATCTCTATCTTCCATCACTTCCTCAAAGCCCGGTTGAATTTCACCTTACACTTTAAAGGGGTATGAAGATGAAATTTGTAGGCGACAGAGTGAGCATGAAGGCATGCCCGTGCACTACCTTTAACCCAACTCAAAGAGGACCTATAATTGCATGCTCGTTGTCAAGAGACTGTAGTGGGGGTAGCATTCCAAAAACTCAAGCACAAGGGGGCAAACATATAGAAGTAGACACAGTGGAGAAACCAGTGAGGTCATGGGGGGAGGAGCAAGAGTGAAGGACTAAAGGAAGAGTAGAGAAGGTGATGGGAACAAAGGATATGCTTACGCAGATAACAACACCTCCAAACACGAATGAACACTGTATTCATAAAGCCCAAGAACACCCCCAACAATATAGAGCAATAAAAAGAAATGTATATGATGACAAACTTCCAATTCAAGCGAGTTAATGAGTGCAGGTAAGCACGAGCAATATTATCCAATACTTGTGAACCAATGCTAACAGTGATGGACTTTCTATAAAAGCTATATCTTACAGTGATACAACTTTCACTTTCCCCATCACCATTAAATAATTCACTATCCTAAATAGTTCCCATGCCAAAGAGGAAGACCAAATAAAAAAAGCTTGATACTCCCCTTAAATATAACAAAAACAATCAACTTTACCAAAAAAAAACTACACACTCAATCAAACTATAACCAAGTCACAAAGCAAAGACCCAACCCACTAAAAGTGAAATATATCTATTAATTTCAAAAAGCCCTCATCCTCCCCCTAAATATGAACAAAAACAATAAACTTTACAAGGAAAGTACTCACTTAGTCCAGCTATAACCAAGTCACACAACATAGACCCAACCTACTAAAGATGAAATATGTCTATTAACTTCGTCCTTAAAACTCAAATGAGCCACCTGTATTCCAAATTATTTTGTACACAACCATCACGAGCCATTAATGAGCCAATCATAATTTTGATGTGGTTGATAATCAAAACATTCCATGTGTGAGAATGAGTTCGCACACCACCTCCCTTCCCACATTTACTCCATGGTCCTCACCGCAGGCGAGAGTATAAGCTAAAGAGTAGAATCAAAGACTTCAAAGCAATAATAGATTAGATTCCTTTTAATACTAAAAACAAAAAAGAAATGGAAAACTCCAAATTTCTTTCCCAAAAATTTTGAATGGCGAGGCCACAGTTATCCACTTGACAAGAGGCGACAAACGCTTGGCAGGGATCGCTTTGAATACACGAGGCCGCACGAATGAAGTCATCAGCATAACTTACAGACGCAGCAACAAAAAGGACGAAGCTGTGATTGCGGAACCCTCGCTTCATATCCACGCCACACTGACGCCGATCACCGAAAGGAAGATATTTTCAGCGGCAGCAGCCGCGCCTCAGGCCTGCAGACAAAACTACCTCTCCACAAAAGAGACACGTCACCAATTACAGGCTCTACCAGACGACTATGTCGTCACTCAACTATAAGTATCCGCGACTGCCGTCTTCTCCTGTAAAATAGTAAGTAACAGACAGTAAGACAAAACCATACGAGTATCTCATATGTGACGTCACTTTCGTTCGGCGGGGCACGTGACGACCCAGGTTCGAATCCTGACAATGACGGTGGGCACCATCACAGTCTCTACTCCAGTCATGCTATGATTTAAGAGGTGAATGGAATAAAGCCCATTTGCCTAGGACCCGTATGGAAGCCGAGTTTGGATGGTTAAAAGTGATTGGAATTTTTTGTAGAGGTAGTGTTCTAATCATATTTTTGATGGTGGAAAAAGACAAAACATTTAGGACACTTAAAATTTTAAAGTGTAATAATTTTAATTTGGATTTACAAAAATCTTTAGCAGATTTTCTCAAAATATGTTGGAATTTTCATGACTTTCAGGGCAAAAAAACAGTCTCATTAGACTACAGCATTTGGCTGCACTCCTTTTATGATTCATGACCTCATGAACTCTAATCGTGCAGCAAATTATTTTCTAAATCGCCTAAATAAAAAGATATTGTTTCAATAATAAAAATATTTTCTTTTACTCTCTTATAATTTTCATTTACATAATTATGTTCTAAAATTGTTTTTATTTAACTAAAGAATAATTTTTTTATTGGACTTAAGTAACCACTAATTTTAAATAGTATAATTTTCCTTAAATAATAATAATAAATCAACCTGTCTTCACTGATAACAACCCAACAACCCATCATAAAAAAAATTCCGCTGTTATTATAGACTATAATAACATAACTTACCTAACCTGTCTTCACTAGTTTAAAAAAATATCCATTTACATCCCAACATTTTATACACAAATAATATTTTAAAATATAAATATAAATCTTTATTCCAAAACTCGGCCAAAGTTTCTACTTTTTTATTTAAAAACCATCCCGAAATGAGTTGGAGATCAGGTTCCCCATGACCTCAGCGCATCAGAAGCTGAGCCAAGTCTGCTTTCCCGTTTTGAAAATAAAAATAAAATCAATAAATACACTTTAACACAGTCTTCGAACTTAACCCAGAACTCAAAAACATAATTTTTTAAATTAAAAAATACTAATAAACGTTGAAGGATCTTTGATTTGCTAAATATTATCATACCATTTCTTTAAAACTATCTATCATGCAACTTGCCTGCATCCACTTGACCATTTGGTTTGGCTAATTCTATTATTAATAAATTATTGCGTAAATATATTAACTATTTGATGGATAAGATTATGTATCGTTTTATAAATTATATTTTAAAAGAT
>APFE030983257.1:55224-86941 GCA_000404065.3 Pinus taeda
ACTCTATATTTTTCTCTTTATACTTTTGTCATGTCTTTTACGAGTTATAACAAATTAATCTTTTTATAACTTAGTCATATCTTTTCTTGTAGAATTGAGGCTTTTGTGATCCATATCAAATTTATGAGAGATTCTTCACTGTAAATCACATAAAATTTCATTTGTCTACCCATTTCGAACCAACTAGTGTGGTTCATCGTCAAGACAAGTTGAGGAAACAGATCCAACGTAGCATGTTAAATAGTCTGAGCAGAGTCTCCAACGGCTAAATTTGATTAACAGCTAATTTTTGACTTTAGGATCAAGGTCAAATTTTATTTATTAATTTAATATTATTTTTATTATTATTTTATTTTTATTTATTATTTTTTATAATGGAAATTAGTTAAAATTAGGTAAAAAAATATATATAAATAAATAAAATAATTTTAATGGTTTAGTTTAACAGGTTAATCTAATTTAAATTATTTATTAATTATTATTTAATATCATAAAATATATATATGTTTTAATTAAAAATTATTAATATTTAGGTATTCTAGGATTAATAAAAAATATTGGAGCGACCTAATTTATTATATATATATAAATTTTAATATTATTTTTATCTTATATTCTTATTTTTATTTATTTATTTTATTAAGGGAAATTGGTTAAATAATTTTAATGATTAGTTTAAAAGTAATTTTAATTATAAATATATATATATATAATTTTAATTAAAAATTATAATATTAGGTTTTAGAGGTTAATAAAAATATTTCACTGACTTAACTTTATATATATATATTATTAATTACTATTATTATTATTGCTTATTATTATTCTTATATAGAATTTAATTAAATTAGATAAAAAATAAATAAAAATAATTTTAATGGTTAGTTAAAAAGTAAATTTAATTTAAATTATTATTAATATTATCAATATCATAAATATATATAATGTTTCTAATCAAAATTTATAATATTAGGTGGTTAGGATTAATAAAAAATTGATCACCTAACAAAATAAATAAAATATACTATATAGATTAGTTAAATAATATAATAATAAGTTAATTAAAAAAAAAATTAATCCTTTTAACTAGGAAGAGAGGGCAGGGATCAGCAACTACTTATCTTCTATCTCTCTTCTTTATTGAGATTGTTCGACCTCTTCTCAATCTCAAGAGCTTCCCTAAATTTTCGGTGATAGAATTGTGAAACATAACACTCGCCTCCTCTATACAAACATGATGCTTGATACTCTCAGCGTGCTCAGCTAAAACGAAAGATACATAAACAATAAACAATAATTATAATTTTAGTACATAATTTTGACATATTACGGATAAAGTTTAAGAAAAACGAAATTGCAAGGTTCAACATAATTACAGTTTTATGAATTAAAATTTTTGGACATAATTTTCCCTTCCTACGCAGTCTCTAAAATATTTAAATAACAAAACTATACTCCTTTTCATACCTCGCAGTCCCTGGAATCTTTAAATAAAGTAAAAAAACTATGTCTTTTTCTAGGTTTAACATAATGCAGGTGTCCTCTGGTCCCTTAATCCACCGAGCTATTATGTTTAGATATTAACCATTTTCGTTTTATTTGAATGAACAGTCCTCGGCCTATAGGACGGCTCCACTGTACCAAACGTCAGCGCTGTGAGCTCCTTACGCTTATTGCCCTTCCAATGCCACGCAGGCAACCAACGATTTGTCTGATCTCCACCTCCTACGCCTATTTTCATTTTCTAAATCTCCCCGCCACTCTATATATAGGCCCATTCCCTCCATTGGCCCTTGTCAATTCCTGTGCTACTGAAGCCGAGACAGCCATCAGATTCTTGATGCCAGTTGATGGTCTCCTAGCCGATATTAGCTTCATACCCACTCTATACCCTGACTTTCCCACTGTACGAGGATAAAGAATACGACCAGGCTTCAACCATTCTGTAAGAATTCTTCTCTCTTATATCCAGTGAATCGATTACAGGCACCTGCTGCGTGTTTCTTAAATCTCTGAAGCAAGCGAGAAACGCACAAAGTCTTCAATACTTGCAACATAACCAGATTACCATAGACGAGAAAAATCTATGTTAAATCATCTGAAGATTAACACATTTTATGCCATTCTTTGGGGTCATATGTCCAACCCTGCATAGAAAAATCCATGGGTCGGGAATTTTCATGTAGCCATTTTTCAGTCATACCAATGTAAAAAAGTTTCAGTTCGGTCAGGATGGACTTAGAGGTCTATTGCAGGACTCCTTCTGGTTTGTATAGAATAAGCACATGTCCTCCTGTGTGGAATAACATAGCCTGTGAGGCCAGTTCTGATATCTTTTGCTGGGGCCCTAGAATCTCGATTACGCCCTGCATATGCCCAAAGGTGCCCCTAGTTTTGGACATGTGCAAGAGGAAAGTCCCAGTAGATTTTGATTTTGAGATAGGTTAGGCATCCCTCAAATGGCCACCCACATTTTTCACCGTGGCTTGTGAGGGATTCAATATGCCTATGGAAGAGTCTGAGAAAGCAGGCTCGCTCTGCGTTGCAAAATATGGCATATGGACTATTCCGAAAAATGCCAGTGAGAAGCCATTGGAGAACCCAAATACAGAGGAGGAGCTTCAACCCAAATACAGAGGAGGAGGTATCTGTTAGGTACCAGGACCTTTTGCGCCTACATTAATAAGATTGAGGCATCGTTCTATTGAATTAATGAAATTAAGGTATCCTTCTATTGGATTAAAGGTGATCACGCCTCAAATCTAGAACTGAATCATAATCAGAGGCCACAACTTCAGCTAAGCTTACCTCAAATTGTTACAAAATAAAAATCAACTTGTAGCAGAAAACCTTCTGAGTTGTCTTATAAGCAACTTGTTCAACTCTTCTTAGAAACAAATGCAGGATCCTCTTTGCAAAGTAAGTCTTTATAATACATGACCATGATTTTTCTTTCAAATGTGGGCGTCTTTACCACAAAAGGGGACTCAAGTTCGTTGGTATAGTTTGTCTCTAATCCCGGGGGCACAAAAAACGAGTAGGGTTGGAGCAAGTCAAAATCCTTCTCACTATGGAGACGAAATGGTTCTCAGTGTGATAGAAATTTTGTTGTGATAATGAACCCGGGAAAACTGTCAAATGCACTGAAGGACATGTAACAGATCTTAACAAATTAAGCATTTTATACCAGATGTTTGGTAATTTCTCAGTTTTATGATTATTGATTTGCTCCCCTTGCATTATTTTCCTCTTTCTCCAACCTATCGTCTTCCCCCTTTTAGATTCAAGTTTTACATAAAACAGCAATTTGGATTTCATTACTTAGTTTCTATTAAGGCATGATTTATAGTAGAACCCTGTTTGGGAGAATGTGAGTGCAAAGGAGAATTTTTACTTTATTTCTAATTGACTTCCTGTTTCTGATTCCAAGAAACAGAGATTTTAAGCAACATGGGATGCATAATGTCCACATCACAAGATATTGAAGCAATGGAGCAAAAGCCAGGGACTGTCAACGAGGTCGTAGTTTTTGTCCCTGGTTTACGAGTACCCAAGGGCACTGACTTCGGAAAATTACTTCATGCCTCTTTATCTGCAAGCATGGTCGAGCAGTTGTCGGCACTTCGGACACGGATTGTTGTCATGGCAGCAGAAGAGGGTCCTACAATTGCAAAAATAAAGAGAAAGACAGCAACACAACATGGTGGGTTTGCTAAACTTAACTGTGTGTTGCATAAACAGATTGTCTCTGTGGAAAGCTTTGCTTTTGTAATTTTCCTCTGAAGGTGTGGGTCGATTGGCAAAGTGTGGTTTACTCCAGGACTATGTCAAAAGGTTGAAACCCATGGGAGTAGGGTGGTTGTGTCCCTTCTAAAGATCTCATATCAATATGCCAAATCTGGTTTACCGTCTAGGGTTGGGACCTAAGAAAGTACCATTGCCCTTGGGTTTTCACCCTTTTATTATCATCCTAAGACGCATTTTCCTTCACCCATTCAATACAGATTGTCCCTACAACGTGAGTGAAGCAGATTTCAAAACTATCATTACCCTTGGGCCTTTACCATTTTATTACAACATATCCTAAGAACAATCTCCTGAAGTGTCTTTTCGGAGCACAATTTTGTTAGATCCACACTGAATTCTTGGCAAGGCCATGCCCACCCCTGTAAATAATTTGTATTAATAAAGTTCACCACTCTGAGATATCATTTCTTTGGAATTATCTGCATAGAGCAAGCCATTAATTTATCACCCTTATCCCATGAGTATTAGTTGCAATTGACCAATTTCTCATGGTTTTGAACTGCTCACATAGCAAACCAGCTGATGCTCACAGGGGTGCTCTCAAGTCTATTTGAATAAGAATTCTAAAAATAATAACACCTGTGTTTGCTTGCAGGTGGTGCTACTCTTGCTGACCTTCAACTGGCTCTTGAAGATTACTTGCCTGTTTTGCTGGGCTTGGCTAAATTTGGTAATTTTGTTACTGAACTTAAGTCCGTAAATGGCTTCAGAGATGTCTTGTGGATTCTGTTTTTGGTAGAACTTAGCTTGTAAGAGGTCTCAATCAGTGATATGATAGTAGGAAGTGGCGTATCCTCAGCCCATGAATGATAGGGAAGAAAGAAGTGTGCTGGGTGATGTAGTTTTGTTTTGAATTATGTTAAGAAATCAAGCCATACATTCATTTATACTGGATCACTCATACATTGTTCTGCACACAGGAAATCAACTGAATGATTTGGTGGAGTTTAGTTGGATTAATCAGCAAGATGATGAAAAGGCTAGTACCAGAACCATAAGATGCATTCGTTATGAGTCTGTTCTGATTATATTTCCATCACTCTTTTTTTTGGGAAAAATCACCAATTGGCAATGAAGACTTTATTCCATCAAAGTCACCATAGAAATACTCCCTGACCTAATCCGATAAGATCATCTCGTGATTAAATTAATGGGATTTTGTTCCGGGAGTTGTACTCAGATTTTGAAAGCCATAACAGATCAAATATTTTAGTGGACTTCTCCTAAATTTTTCTCTTAGTTGAAAACTTTTCTCTGCAGGAAACTGTTCTGTCAAACGCTTGGTATGAGGTGTTGTCCGTTCTGCACATGATGGCTATGTTATCTTTATTGCAAGCAAACTCATTGCTAATTCCAAGAGCTCCTGCAGATAGTCATCAACCAAAAGTGTCAGAAGGTTGATTCTCTTTATTTTTCTGAAAGATTTCCATTTCAAAATATCATTTTTGTTTGTTGTAGCATTGATTCACTTCAAATGGCATTCTAGATCTGAAAGTTGGGTGTCTCAATAAAAAGTACAGTGATCCTACCCATAAAAATCTCACTTATATATTTTTGTTTTTTTCCTTAGCTAACTAGCATGGACATCTATGCCTGTTTTCCCTATTGTGTCGTTTTCTCTATTTATTGTGAGATCCATCCTTTAGAGGTGTTTGTTCCTTGCACTTCTTATATAATAGTTATTGCAACCTTTACACCAGAAAACAAGAAGACTGCGATTGGCTTGTTCCTGAAGGCAGCAGGATATTTGGACTATGGAGTTCGATATATCTTAACTCGAATACCAGATGAAGTCAAGTATGTCATCATGAACGCATCTGTGTGTGTCATCTTTCTCATAGATGAATGAGTTACTGGTTTTTTAAGCTTTTTACTTAAAAACCTTGCTCAGATAACACCAGTTATTGTCATTAAACAAATTTCACAGTAAAGGATTTCCACAAATGTTGTTTCATCGGTCTTCTGCAAGTTTGTTTGCTGCTCTTCATTTTTATTAATGCCCTTTCTTTTGTAGGATGAAGCTTCCAATAGACCTGCAGGAGGGCGTACTACAAGCCATTTCACTACAAGCATTGGGCCAGGTATTTTCTTATTTAATGTTCTAATAGCTAATCAGTCTGAACGGATAATTGTGTCCATTCATTTTTTCTTAAATTTCCATAGTCTAGCACACACTTGATATTTTCCTCTCCCCCAAAGTTATAAATCCAACTGCATAGCTTAGGTATATGCATTGGGATAATTGTATCCATTCGTTCTCTCCTCAGGCTTCCATACCCTTGCACACATTTGATATTTTCCTCTCTCCCCATTTTATAAATATGACAGCATGGATAAAGTCATGTGTGGATACTGTTGCAGTCCAAAGAAGAATTGAATTTGTGTGTAAGTTATGACTGACAATTCATAGATCAATGAGTTGATTACTGGTAATGAAAAACTAGATATTGCACATTCAGCCAAAATATGCTGGTAATGTAAAACTAGTCTTCAAGCACATTAATCTGAATTGACAGTAGGTTTTGAGCAAATCTCTAACCCCTGTATTTTTCCATGAATGATACTTCCTTATTGATTTTAGCTCTATTAATTTTATGCTCTCAAAAATGAGTTAGATGTTCATCTTAGTTTCATCTTGATGTGAGAAGCAGGGTGTAGAACTGCAGCTTGGTATGGCTATTGACTGTCCCAAAGCCACTTTAGCAGTCAAAAGGAGACTAGCATGTGAGAAAGTAAAGTACTGGCGCCAGGTATAACGATAGAATATAATATTTGACTAATTTCATTTTGCAATCATAAGTCGGAAAAAAATATGTTAGAACTAAAGTGTTGTCATGACTGATGATATATTTGCCGCAATGTATTAAAATTTAAAGTCTTTCCATGCTTCCTCATCAGGACAGTGAAAACCAAAATGTGGGGATTTTAATTTTTTTCTCTATTTTGCATGCACTTTTTCTTTTTAATCCTATCCTGTTATGATCAGGAGTCTTTTTGTTCTCATGAGTGAAATTTTCCTCCTCTGCTCTGTATACTTTTACAGTTAGTTGTTTCTTTGCTTGAACACAGGCACAATATTGCATATCTAATCTTCGCTTGACAAATGGCTGGGGGCTAAAACATCTCCTTGTTATCAAGTGGAAGTATGCAGAAGCAAAGGTAACGGGTTTACTTTCGTAACTTTATATAACGAGAATTACAGCTGACTATCTGAGTAGCATGTAAAGGTTCAACTGTTAAATTTCTACTCTAACTAGAGTCAATTGATGATTAGTTTCCTCTTCATTGCTTATAGAACAATATCTCGTGAAAGAGATATCTTGGAGAGCCTTATGATTCATTCCTACTCATCCTAATTGTTTACGTTGTGTTTTGTGTTTAATTTGAACTATATGGCTTCTGAGCAGGCTGCGGCATATTATTATCATGGATTGATCTTGGACGAGAGTACTGAAGAAAATGTTCATGCAAAAGCAGTATCATGTTTTCATGCAGCGGAGCAGTTCTTGAAAGAAAGTAAAACAGCTTGTATCAATTTCTGTCTGGCAGCTCCTGTAACAAGGTTAGTAGTTTCAATTCCTTGGAAATCTTCTTTTGCTATTCATTCTGATGAATTGATCACAACGAAGTATTCTTTCACTCATGCCTGTGTATTACAGTGCCGGTAAAAATTAATGGCAACCTGGTAATTTTATCTGAATGCAATGATGCTATCTTTATGTTAACCAGACATATGTTTATCTGTTAATAGGGTTCCTCCTGTATGGGGAGCAATGAAGTATCTATCTGACAAAATTCTGAAGGATGCTTCAAGCAAAGAATTGACCGATGGAGCTGTCCAAAAGTGAGAGAATTCTTTAACCTTAATTTATTCCTTTTGCAGTATGAATATACTTCATATGCAGTACTTTGGATGAACATACACCATAGGCAATTATCTCATGCATTGTCAAATTTGTTTTGAAATTCGATTGTTTTCTAACTGAAGAAATAAGGCACTGTCGTGTATTGATGTTTGACTATACTGTTGTTATTGAACATAATTGGTTGGAAATGAAAATGTAATTTGAACCCACTTAATGAATTTTGAAGACATCTACCTCTTCTTTAAAATTTGGCTTCTAGAGGTTTGCAAATCTTTAAACTTTAAAGTTTGCCGATGTCCTCAATCATAACTTTAGGATTGCTCAATTTTTTTCTCTTCCTTGCCATCTGAGTCCGTGTGTCTCTTTCTTCTCAGGTTTTTATTGTATTGCCTAATTTGTTGTATGGACAGATTAGGAGTTTGCCCAATATCAGCTTTTAATTCTTTTGGACACAGATCACATTTGTCAATGTTAACAATGAGAAGTCACTAATGTTATATAAAATGCATTGCAATTTATATAGTCTTCTAGTAAAAATGTTAATTTGTCCTGAAAATGTCACATCCAACCTCACACACATTTACATACATATGCATGGGTAGGACCAACATCCATACAAGTAAGGCTCTCCTCAGAACTGCAGAGGTAAACCAATTTTCTTTTGATTTCTCACCTTCTATTTTGAGTATTTGTAGTGTCCTTTATAAGAGGCTGATATGGAGAGTGCTGCCTGGAGTACTATGAGTGAAATCCTAAGAAAATAAACTGTGATGATTGGAAACTCATTAGCAACCAGTGCAAACCTCCCAAGGCATGGTGACAACATTGATGTCTAATACAACTTATATTTGAGCCATGAACTTTCCTAGCTCAAAATAATTAAAAAATCATGCATGTGTTGAAGTATAAACAATGACTCCATTCAAGCTTACTGTTTATGGAATCTTAGTCTCCTTGTTCCATTTCAACTAGGTTTTTCTGTGGTATGCCTTATTTAGATATCACATACCTTGCACAGATAAATGATTATTTGAGTACTTATTTTATCCCCTAAGACAAATCTTGTATCTTGCAGGTTACTGGAGGGTGTGCCTAAATTGCCAGACTTTCCTGTAGCATTAAAACCTGATGAATATGAGATGCCTCCAATTGATCCCTCTTGGACTATAAAGGTTGAAATGGGTTGCTCGCCAACTGCATCTACAGTTGATCAATCAAGAGATGGCATGTTCAGCTTGCTGCAGCTCCAAGAGGTTGACAATCAAAGAACACCTTTGTCAGTCGCTTGATAATTTATGATAAAATTATAGAACAGTTTTGCTAGAGGGTTAAACTTAGTGTCCATGGTCAATACAAGGAGCAATTGTACCCTTTTTCATAAAGCGTAGTAGCAGGGATATTCGTTTATCGATAAATATCTAATTTATATTATGTCCTGGAAAGTTTGAAGCAGCAAATGGTGAGTTCATGGTTGAATAGTCATCATGACTGAGAGTTGTGTACATATCATAAAATTTGTGCGGATGTATTTCTGTGTAACTCATCCTTATATCAATTGCCTACTTTATAAATCGAAATTTGGTTAATAGTAGTTCCAATCAAAGGTATGCAGCTCTGAGCAAAGTAATCGAGTGTTAAAACTCAGTATTTTCTCAATGGCCATTTGAGTGAAACTGTGGCTTTAATTTTCCTGCAAAGTTCAACTTCTCAATCTGGGTTACATGCAAAGATTTTATTATTTACTCAACTAAATATTATTCATCACATCTCAAAGGATTGAAAATAACACACACAATAATACAAAGAGTCATACATAGAGCCTTTGGCAAATCCACATTTCCATTAAACAAAGGTAAACTATATATGCATAACTCATAATCATACATTCTCTCTTGGATTGATTCTACATTCATTTGGCCAATTGTTTTCCCTTTAGACTTAGGATATTTATAATAACATATACAAACAAAATTAATTTTCTTAGATACATAAATCAATACATAGATCATTTTTGAAGGTAGACTTGCTTTTTTCTTGTTGACAAAATCTTGCTTATCCATAGCTTTTCTAAATCCTAAAAGCACCCCCAACAGTTTCTAAGATTTCTAAACTTTTTCTTAACCTAACAACTTGTTACTTGCTACCAAGATTTTTTTTCCTACAACTTTTCATGATTTATTTCATAAATTTTTCATGCTTTAAAAGACAAATATTCTTTTTAAAAATCTTATCTCTATTTATAGTTCTCTAAGAAATAAAGAAATTAAAATTATTTACAGTAAGGAAATAAAATTCCTTTTCCATGCTAACACTGGTTTAGAGCTTTGTCTCCAAAATCTGGATGACTTAGAAGCTCTGATGCTCCTACGTTAAACTCCCAAGGTAGAAAAAGTTCATGACCTCTTGGTCGTGTGTAATCAATATTTGAATCCTCCAGGATCTTGAACCTTGTGTTGTAGTTGTCCTCTCATCTTTGCATGTTGTTGTTCGCTTGCTTTATTGATGCAAAGTATTTCAATTAGTTGAATATTCTTGTTGGTTTTCCTTTTTCTGTTGCATATTCTCTTGGATGTTCTCCTCATCAGCATCTGGATTCCATCAATCTCATCATCTAGCTCTATCCTTAGTTGAACTTCACACTTGTGATGAGCTCTATCCTTAGTTGAACTTCATACTTGTTTTCCACATGTTGTTGCATATCCTCCTTCGTCATAAAAGTTATAAAAATATTATTCAATTTTGGCTTACATGCCTCCCTTACAACTTGTTGGTCATACATTGCAGTGTTCCCTTCATTGTATTTCAAGACAATTCCCTCTTCTTCTAGTTCTATTTTTTCATAATGAATATGTAGCCTTTTGCTTATTATCCTCTTCTCCAACAAATTAAGCTCCTAATATAATTCAACAAAACCATCTTGAATTTTATTTGTAACATCCATGCAATATCCATCACTTGGGTCTTCTGTGAACCACTCTTCCAAAAGTTCCATCTCTTCTTTTGTGCTTCCTTCCTCTGGAATAGGACTTTCATTTAGTATTCCAATGATTGGAATTTCCTTGAGTATGTCCTCATGAAGTATGACTTCATCCTCTATAATCTTCTCAACATTATCTTCTTGAAGAATTTCTGCATCATCATCATCCTTCATGGCAGCTTCCAATAAGTGTCCATCTCTAATATCTGTGAACACATGCGTAAGAAACATTTCTTCGATCTCAGCGATCTCTCGCAACAACATTTCTTCATCAACTTGCATAAACACATCATCTAATTGTTGGTCATCATCTATCATACCTGCAAGCATACACAAAGTGTTCGATTCAAAAATATTAGGCTTCTCATATGATGCCTTCGCCACCACATCTCCATGTTGAATTGAACTAGTTAAATAGTTCATCAAACTGTGAATAAATTCTTCCTCAACATCTCTAATGTCCTCTTCATCAAGAAATAATCCTTGTTCAAGAACATAAATTTCATATTCAACTATTCCGAGTTCTTCCTTCAATTTGACATATAACCTTTGTCTTATCTTCATTTGCAATGAACGCCATCTCACTTTTTTCTTCTTCATTGCCCAACCATATCTATGGTCTTCCTCATATTCCTGTAGCAACTCCACTAGTACACTAAGATGCACTTTCAATTCAGCCATTTCCCTCTCGAATTCCTCATCACTCATTTTCTTCATAACAGTTGTTTCAACACTTCTTTTCATCTGACTGTGACTTCTCTCTAAGCCCACTATATGACTATCAATAGCCATCTTTACCTTTTCCTTTTTTGAATGCTCCTTGTTCACCCGTGAACTACAACGAGCATTCTCCATCTTGTAACAAGTATGCTACTTGTCATGGTACCAAGTTTACCTCTTGGTAACTCCTCTCTTCTCTTATTTAGGCAATTTTACCCACACTCATTGTGGAATTTCCTTTGACAATTTCTACCCAACTTCTGCTTGTTGGAAGTTGTCCTTTCCCTGGTTCTTTGTAGTAGAACCTTTCTCCTCCTTTCAAAGCATGTCTTCTCCTCGACTTCAAAAGTTGTTAGGCTGGGGCAATTTCACCTACTCACCTTCTCTTTAGAGAACTTACGCTGTACTCATTTCAAAAATTTAATTTGTTGCTTGATTTTGTCACAAATTTCTTCACTTGAGAGCTTTGCATGCTCTTGCTTCCTCTATCACAACTTCACTTGTTTCGATGGTTGTTATCTACAACTTTCCTTCTCTGTTACTTGCAAACACAAATTCTCTATGACCATAATTAATATAAAAACATCATATCCATAGTTATAAGATCTGTGTCAAGATCTTATCTTCAACATTTTTCTTTTGATTCACACCACTGAACCAATTTTTTTTCCAAGAGCACACTCACTCTGTACTTTTCAAAAAAATCCCTCTCAAGAGCATACCTGTTCTTTAAATCTTTTGCAATCAGCTCCAATATCTAAAGAGCATTCAAGTTCTTTCCTTGCTACTATTTGCAAACACATTTGAGCAGATTTTCCTGTTCTTGATACCACTTGATGCATGAAAAAATTAATTGTCCTGCAAAGTTCAACTTCTTAATATGGATTACATGCAAAGATTTCATTATTTACTCAATTAAATATTATTCACCACATTTCAAAGGATTTAAAATAACACACAAAATAATACAAAGAGTCATACACAGAGCCTTTAGCAAATCCACATTTCCGTTAAACAAAGGTAAACTATATATGCATAAGTCATAATCATACATTTCTCTCTTGGCTTGATTCTACATTCATTTGGCCATTTGTTTTCTCTTTAGGCTTACAATATTTATAACAACATATTTAAACAAAATAATGTTTCCAATATCCATAAATCACTCATGTTTTTGAAGGTAGACTCATTCTTTCTTTATCGACAAAATCTTGCCTATCCATAGTTTTCCTAAATCCTAAAAGCACCCCCAATAGTTTTTAAGATTTCTAAACTTTTTCTTATTCTAACAATTTGCTAATTGCTACCAAGACTTTTTCTCCTACAACTTGTTATGATTTATTTTCTAAATTTTCCATGCTTTAAAGGGAAGATTTTCTTCTTAAAATTTTTATCTACTAAATCTTTTCTCTATTTATAGTTATTTAAGAGATAACGAAATTAAAATTATTTACAATAAGAAAATAAAATTAATTTTCCATGAAGACTCACTTTGAGCCTTGTCTCAAAAAATCTTGATAACTTGGAAGCTCTAATGCTCCTACATCAGTTGTGTACATATCATAAAATCTGTGCAAATGTATTTCTATATAACTCATCCTTATATCAATTGCCTACTTTATAAATCAAAATTTGGTTAACAATAGTTCCAATCAATTGTATGTAGCCTCGAGCAAAGTAATCTAGTGTTAAAACTCAGTATTTTCTCAATAGCCATTTGAGTGAAATTGTGGCTTCATTCAATTTGGTTTGTTGGTGCTTAGAAATATGCTAAGCAAGTTTGCTGATCAGGTTATTTAAAAGTTATAGAAGATTATCTAACATTCTCCTTCAACAAAATAATCCAAAAATCTTAACAAAATTTTATTGAGACAATATCATATTCAAACTTATTTTATTTAAAAAAAAAGACTTGTTTTATTTAGGTGATCTAAGAAATATTTTTTATTTACCTGAGTTATTTCAATTATGAATTTTAATTAATATTACTGGAAAACATTTTTAAATTTTTAAAGGGAAAATAGAAAAAACTAAAACAATATACATAAATCAATTACAATGTACCTTTGTAATTTGATTACTGATCTAAGTTAAATATATATTTATTATTATCATTATATTTGAGATTAAGAATGTTAATAAATTTAATGCTTTTTAAAAGTAGTTAAATCTCATTCATTAGCTAAAGTAGCTAAAGTTTATTGGTAAATTTGAACTATCATATTAAATTGTTCAAACTGAATTTTTGTTAAAGAAATATTTTGGGAATACAATGTAAACACCCTAAATGAATAGAGCATATCTAATATTTCTTGCAATGACATACCTCTATTAGAAGCATTGGCGTTTGGAAGTAATATTAATTGATCAAAGAAATGTTTATATCTTGTCAAATTCATATATAGTGTCTTAGGGGATAGTTAGTTCATTTCTTATACTATGGTTTAATCATTTGACTTCTTTAAGTCTTTCCAATGTTTTTTCAACTTTTCATAAATTTAGGAGAATAGATAATCACCTTAATGTAATTTTTCTTCGCAAGTTTTTGTAACATAGTATTTTATATTCAAGTTGAAAGCTTCTTACACCATAGTATTTAGGCCTATTTGCATCACCAAGAAACATGTTTAATAACATATATATGATTGCGGGAAAACCAATTAGTCCAAATCATTCTTGAGTTCAATTGTATATTGGTAAATGAAATTTTTGTAGACCAACCTCCAATGAGTTGCACTTTTGCATGCCTAGCATGTTTCCATTATATCAAATACTAACTCATTGAGAAACAAGGAGGCATGTGTTGGATTACTTTATGCATAATATTCATGGATGGAGAAGTGGATGTATTGGTCTTTCATGACTAGAATGGTTCGAACTCAAGGGAAATCATGTTATAGTGTAAGGACTACTTTGATCATTTTTTCCTAAGTTTTTATTTCAATTTAAAAAAAAAATCACATGCCATGTGCTCTTCATCTAGAGGGAAGGGCATTGCAAGATCAATTCATTCTCCTTCATTGGCTCTTAGAAAGGAAGAGAGTTATATTATTCATTTTTGTAGCCAAACACAACCATTTAAGAACTAATATGCTTTTTAAAGGGCCTTTAATGACACATCAAATTTGTCCTTGTAGACATCTCATTTGTGCCCCATACCTCGAAATCTAAGGAAGAGAGAAGGGAAAAATTTCTTCCATGGGTGGTGGAGAAATTTCTTGAATGGGGTATATGTTGGACACTTGGTGGTCATCAATTTGGTCATTTGTGAAACCTCTAAGGACAACACTTAACATTATTGTAAGTAAACTTAACAAATGCATTACAATTGTCAACATACCATCTATTTATGTGTCACGATAAGTATATAATACGCATAAAAGTGAAGATTTGCCTATTCATAAGTATAAGAACAATACATAATAGTAAGCATTCTTATTTGTTATTTTTGAGCTTCTCTTTCCTAGAAGTGTACGAAGAATAATGTCATAATAGTAACAAAGAATGAACATCACTAGACACACCAAATTGTAGTGGGAAATTCTAGCATATGGAAAACACCCCTTTGAAAATGAGTCTTCATTATTTCAATGTTTATTGCTAAATTAAGACATGTATATAGCATCCTCAATAAAATAAATGTCATGGTACTTAATCACTAATCCAATATCTAAGGTATCTTCTCCCACCAAGAATGATAAACCCTTTTATGTTCTAAAATATCCTTTTACACTACTTAAGCCACAACATCTTAACCATTTTGAGGTCAATTACAATAAATGCACATATTCCTATACACATCACCAAGCATAATGCACATTATTTATAATACATAATTTCAAAACATAACAAATTAGCAATTTAATGCAAAAAAGCCAACACAATTTATTTTATCTCTAGAGACATGGTAGTCACTTGGCTACGATACCTTTATTCAAGGCTCTTTGATTGTGTTTCCTTTATAAATTTTGTACTTGCAAAAATCATATCAAATTTTGAACAAAATATTCTACATTGGATGTTCTATCATGTCCTTCAAAATACATTAACATCTATTTGTTCTCTTTCTTTTCCTCAACTTCTTCATCTTTACTCCCTTTACCCGTTTTTTTAAGGGCCCTACCCTAATGCCCCTACCTTTAAGTTGCTTAGGAATAAGTCAATTAATGTATATGTCAATCTTCTTTTAATAAGGCCTTTTAAATATTAGTGGATATTTATTCAATGCAAAAGGGATCACTTTATTAAATTAAGCCCACTATATAGTTGGTACTCATTCATAATGACAACATGAGTAGTGGGTGAAATTCTATTTAGAATTTATTTAAAGATCTAGGAGTGGGAAGTTTCCCTACCTTAATAGGAAAGTGAACATTTTTTTTTTTTTTTCTAATAATAATTAGTACAAGGGCATATTTCACATATTTTATCTTATTTGTCTCTTGTATCTACATTTTTATAATTATATTCTCTTCATACTGTTAGAGTCAGTCTTTGCAACCTTTCACTAGCAATCAAACATGCTCTTACAAAGTGGTCTTAGGGTGTCAAAATCAAATTGTTGTCATTTCAATGAGCCTTCAAGTAAAATTTGGTCACTAGGTATTAGGTCTAGGATTGTTTTCACTCCTTCCAAAGTTTTCCAAGCACTGGTCCATGTCACCATTCGGCTGAGTGTGCCATCATTCAAAGAGTTGCCATCATTATTTCAGGTTCCAATGGGTCATTTTACACCTTGTTTGTGCTTCAGTTGTGCTTATGTAAGGCTCATTTCCCTCTCCTAGGGTTTTGAAGGTGATTTTTCTTGGATGGTCAAATCATCAACAAAACTTGTATCCTGATGTTCATACACCTCCCCCTATCCTTAATATACCTTCTTAAGCACTTCCCATCACTTATATCCCTCAAATTCATAATTTTCCCACAAACCCTAGCTTATTGTTACAATTTAACACTTTTCTAGGTTAGGCATGTGCTTATACCTTTTTGACCCCTTCCCATGACCCAATATTTTAAATTCCACTTTCCCCTACTTCCAAAAATTTTCTCAAGAAATTAGAATCCCCTCATCCCCTTCATTTCCCTTCATTTCTACAAATCCCTTGTTCCATGCATCGGGATAGGTTTTATTCAAATGATTTTTATGAGCAAGAGAAGATTAATTTGAAAATAGTGAGAGAGGTTTTTTCCCATCATAGACTCAATAAAAGAAACCTCCTTCAGTTTTTACATAGGTCTCATGGTTTGGGAGAAATGTCCAAAACATCATTTGCCTCAAGAGAGTTGTTGCACTTCTGGAGTGACTTTGGGAAAATCAAGATTTTTTCTAGCTGGAGTGACCAAATGACTTTTTTGATGCGTCAAATGATAACTAGACACAAATATCTTTTCGCTGAGCTATCATGAGATCAATTTGGAGTTGAGGAAGACCTTCAAAAGTTGACTGCAACATCACTCTGCATTTTGGCAGCTTCATTCTGCACATTTTGACTAGCCTTGGGAGACTGAGGTTTTGATAGGGCAAATGAGCTCCAAATAAAACGATTCAAGATGTCTTGGAAATTAGACTCAATAATCTTTCCAATGAGCTATCCCAAACTCAATTTGGACATCGGGAAGGCACTCAAAAGTTGATTTGAAAGCAGCACTGCACGTTTCCTTAAGGCATTGCGCGTTTGTCTAGGAGAGCTAAAATCACCTCCTCAGCTCTACTAAAGTGCTTTCAACTTCAAGACAAGTAAGTAGCAACTAAGGGATGTGAATTTTCCTCCTCAAGTCAATTGCTAAGTGTTTGAGAGGTTTTATTGAAGATTTGGTTTAATTTCACATCTAAACCCTAGATTCCCCCAACACTATCCTTGTATTCACAATCACTTTCATATACTCCCCTATACCTTCCTTCCCTCTCCCTAAACCTTTACATCCAACACTCTCTAAAAATTTGTCCCAAAATCCTAAACCCTAGGTGCTACAATTATTTAGGCTCGCAAACCCCAACCCTCATATCCATCATACTAATACTCCCTATCCCCTCCTTCGTTACATAAATTCCAACAACCTAATACCTCCCTAGGGTTTCACATTAAAACACCATGGCAGAAGAAGAAAACAGACCATACAATGAGGCAGACCTAGAACCAGAGGTTTGAAAAAAGCCTTGGAACTTAAAGGGAAAAGGAAAAGAGAGATAGTTGATGAATGTAGGTTTTAACCCCGTACAAAAATTCCTTGCATATGAATTCTAAAACACAGAAAATAAACAATGCGAGAGCATAACACATAAAACGCATATACACAAAGATTCTCCCCTAGATCCTAAAACTGGGACTACCAACTTGATTTTTCATTATGTTCCTTTCACTGTTACAATACATATTTATACATGCTGAAGCATCCAATACCATGGACCAAAAACCATCGCGTCCAAAACCATGGATCGAAAACCATCGCGTCCAAAACCATGGACCAAAAAACATCGCGTCCAAAACCATGTGTGAAAATCATGCACAAAACCATAGGTGGGTCTACCCAACCTAACATAGGGTCCAAAACCAAAATTTTCTGGGGCGCTGCCACAGACCCCATAAAGTGGGGTTACCTGCAACCCTCAAAACCCTTGTGACTCCCCCGCTATGCAATAGGTGCAACAAAGGGAGGGGCTTCGCCCCCCCTCTAACCCCTCGATTAACTACGTGGTCTAGTCGTGGAAAGAATATAACACAACCCAACAATGAAGCTATGCTTGATGATCATATGATAAAAGAAGACAAGGAAGGTTGGCTTTAGGCCATCAATGATCACTTGGAGAAGTTATTGAAGAAATGTAGAAAGGAAAAACTCGACACACTTGCAGAGGCTTCACTCCATGCCTAGATACAACATTAGCTCCTTAACCAATTTTGAAGATTCTTGGCACATTTTAGCAAATATTGTCTTTTTCTGTGTTTTTGAGGCAATTTTATATCAATAGCTTGGTCAAACGCGCAACGCCCTAGGCGTTGCGCACTTTTTGGAGGAACTTGCTGGAGGAATGGCCACCACAATTGGAATTAGAAGGCCCAATACAGTCAGGAAAACCATGTTTCCACCCTTGGAAGGCAAAATTGGTTGGTGGAAAAGGCAAAAAATAAGCAAAAAATCACATTTTTGCCTCATTTTTGGACCAGGCGCTGTGCATTTGACCAGTCATGGGAGAATCCATTTTTGGAGGGTCAAATCAAGTTCATTTTGAAACATTAAGATAGATCTGGAAACTAGATAGGATATTCTTTCCAACGAGCTATCCTGGGCTCAATTTTTCACTGTTTCTCTTAGAAAATACTTTTCACCTGTGGGATTTTGATTTTTCACTGATGTAATTCATAATGATGATGTAATTAAAGTGTAGTTTTGTTACGTAGGGTAGATACATCAGATGAATGGCCTAAGCGGCATGTAATGAATCAGTTTGCTTCATATTAGGGATGAGTCAGCTTGACCACCCTAGTCTTTAGCGTTCAGTTCAGTCTTTTGTGCAACTGCTCCTCCTCTCATGGATTCAACCCCTGAGGCTAGGATTAGTTGTTTTGAGGTCTATATCATGTACTTTCCTAGTAATTTTTTTGGTTGGACTTAATGTGGATGCTAAGAGCTTGATTGTACATCTTCGCAAGCAATTTGGTAGGAAATTAATAAGAATTGCAGCGATTTTTATGGGATCCTTGTGCTATGGAGTTTTAGTACAGTTTCTTCTTCTGTGATTATATGTTTATATGTTTTATGTATTCCATCAATCATTTCATTACTTCTAATTGAATGTTGTCAAGTTTGATAGGTGGAATCCATTGCATCAGTGCTCTGCCCTGGGAAACCATTCACCATTTCCTGTTTTCAGCAGTCCAGGAAGGATCCATGATTGTCACATGCCCTTCTTAGCTTCTCACCAGTCTTAAACATCTCACCTCATTAAGGCCTAGAGTGCTAAAGCCTATGCCTACATTTCCCCATAGAACACCCTACATTTCTGACCTAATTTCCAGACCTTAACTGCCCAACTCCTCTTGATCCGGCAAAACCCCTATAAAATCTAATCAAAAATTTTGTGCTACTATACTTAGCCTAAAATCCTTTACATGATCTAGTCATCTCGACTGAGATCCTTATGGAGATAGCCCTCTCCTGGCCTAGTAGGGCTAGCTACTTGGCTAAGCTTGGTTTGTGGTTACCCTAGCATTGCCTCCCTTCAGCGTGTGGTCAATCTAGGTGATAACATAGTGGCAACCATATTTGGGAACTATGTTCCTCAGTAAAATATATCAAGTTTAGATTTGATTTTTGGTGGTGGACAATGATCAGACACCAGAAGGCTGAAATCATTCACTTGGCGACTCTAAATCAGTTTCGAGATCAGATCTAAGGACTCCATTGGAGGATGAACTTGACCAGCAGAAACATGAAAGGACAATATGGAAAGATCAGGTATTCAAGTTGGAATTTCATCCAAGACATTACGTTCTTTGTTGTAAATTATTTCTTTTCTTTTCCCGAGAATGTCAAGAAGGCCTTACAAATTATATTGTATTCGAGAAAAGATCCTAGACCTGCATTTGATTCTTTCCCTTTGAAGATTGTGAATACAAAATATTCGCATGCCTTTGATCTTGATCAAGACCCTTCTTCTGAATCTCATGATTACTGTCTCCAAACTAATGAGCCTCAAGAGACCAAGACTGATTCTATAGCTTTTGTATATACTCCTATACCTTGTAAAGTTCCAGATAGATACAAGCCTTTGATTTTACCTCCTATATCCCATGCTTTCCCTAAAAATCATTACCTATATCTACCAATATTTGATGGTGAATGTGACAACATCACTGCTGAGAGACATGTACTGAATTTTGAGTCTTTTCTTTACCTTTTTGAAGTTGATGAAGAGGATGCCAGTATTAGGCTTTTTGCTCTTTCTTTGCAAGGCAAAGTCAAGAGTTGGTTCAAAACCCTGCTTGATGTGAGCATCTCAGATTTCTAGCAGTTCGTCAAAGTTTTCCTCGACAAGTGGGTGATCAGACAGAACCCTTTCTTGGTTCTGGAAGAGTATAACCAGCTGGAAAGATAGCCAAGGGAGATAGTACAATAGTTTTCTGCCAGGTTTAACCAAGTCTATTTTTTGATGCCTGCTAATATAAGACCTCCTCTTGGATCTGCTCTCTTGCACTACCCAGATGCCTTTGATCCGGAAATGGAGTTTCAACTGAGAGAACGGAACCTTGCGACACTTGAAGAGATGCAAAACAATGCAGTAGATGAAGAGGCTAATTTGCTAATCAGAAGGGCAAAGTTGAAGGAAGAAGAGAGGAAGAACATAGATCCAGAGGAATTAACATCTTTAGAGGTAAAGCTTGACATTTTGGTAAGTGCAGTGGAAGAGATGATGCAAAATATCACTACAAGGAATGAGTATGATGTTCAAGACCATGGCTCGTTGATCGAGGAAAGACAAGTGGCTGATCCAAAACAGTTCCTTTCTTATCCTAGTTTTCATAGATCTGATAATTATTGTTTTATAGATCATCTTGGAGAAGAGAGATCCGTTGATCAGACATGTATGCTTGATGACATGTTTTATACTAATGATTGGATGAAGTTTGATCAGTATGATGATGATTATGTTCTCCAAATCGAAGCTAGTTTTGCACAGAAATCAACAGCTGGTTTGTGGAAGGAGGAAGTTCACTTTCAGCAGCTCGAATACAGTGATCAGCCATTGCATATCAGCTATGGAAGTGAGGAGGAAAGTGTAGAAAATTTTGAAGTAAGTGAAGGATCTTTGCCTCTTTATTTTACTTCGTTTCAGTTCATCAGAGACCACTTTCATGCAATCAGAAATCAACTGTCGATAAGTTTTGATGTTAACCATCTAGAGGGAAATGAAATCCTTGTTCAAGACTTCTCATATATAAATTTGCAGCCCCCAATTTCCATTGAATGTCAGGTTGCAGATGAAGACTTGGAAGCTAGAACATATGATCAAATGATGCAAGATGATTCCATACCATTATGTTTTGAATCATTTCAGTTTTTGAAGGGAAATCTGCATATTATATCTTCAAGAAAGGACGAGCAACTTGTAGAAAATCATGCGATCTCATGGGAACCAATAGAAAATGGGTTGAAACAGTATTTTCAAGTTTTTCATGATCCAGTAGCTAATGTGTTGGATGATATCTGCAGTCAAAGTCCTTCTCCATTAGTTAAATGCGAGCTTAAAAAAAGTATTGATGCACACTTGATCCGACAGTCGGTTTCTTTATCATTTTCAGTGGGAGTCTCGTCACAAAGCTTAGATGAAAGTCTGCATTCATGGTATGAGGAGAAGCAAAGTAATCCATTGGATGAGCTAAGTCCCAGTGCACATGAATTTCAAGATCCTTATGCGGTATTTTTGGAGTCAGATAGAGCATCCATATTATTTAATCTGGGAAAATTTGAATCTGTTTACAAGTTTAATGGGAGTTGTCTTTCAGTAGTTCTCTCTTGTTGTTCATAAACAAGGACTTGTAGAGGATTCAAATAGCAACTAGAATGCTTACTTGGTTACTTTGGTTGTTTCATTTCACTTGATCAGGTGATGAATGGAACAGTTAGAGAAGGTTTTATTGAATAAGCTCCATTTTGAGCATCTTTTCTAGTTTGTCAGTTGTGTTTTAGTATCGAGTCAGTTTTTAATTGAGTAAAAGTCACTTTATGTCTTTGAGTCATCAATATTTAGTCAGGTATTTTACATTGAGTTTTTTTTTACTCCATGCCCAATGGATAAGGCTACTTGGTCTACGGTGTTCTTGGCACCTCCAAGGAGCTACCATCCCCAATGGAGCCAATGTTAGAGTCAGTATTTGCAACCTTCCACCAACGATCAAACATACTCTTACAAAGTGGTCTTAGGGTGTCAAAATCAAATTTTTGTCATTTCAGTGAGTCTTCAAGTAAAATTTGGGCACTAGGTATTAGGTATAGGATTGTTTTCACTCCTTCCAAAGTTTTCCAAGTACTGGTCCATGTCACCATTCGGCTGAGTGTGCCATCATTCAAAGAGTTGTCATCATTATTTCAGGTTCCGATGGGTCATTTTACACCTTATTTGTGCTTCAGTTGTGCTTAGGTAAGGCTCATTTCCCTCTCCTAGGGTTTTGTAGGTAATTTTTCTTGGATGGTAAAATCATCAACAAAACTTGAATCCTAATGTTCATACACCTTCCCCTATCCTCAATATACCTTCTTAAACACTTCCCATCACTTATATCCCTCAAATTCATCATTTTCCTACAAACCCTAGCCTATTGTTACAATTTAACACTTTTCTAGGTTAGGCCTGTGTTTTTCCCTTTTACACCCCTTCCCCTCACTCAATATTTGAAATTCCACTTTCCCCTGCTTCCTAACATCCCTCCCTACTTCCCAAAATTTTCTCAAGAAATTATAATTCCCTCATCCCATTCATTTCCCTTCATTTCTACAAATCCCTTGTTCCATGCATTGGGATAGGTTTTATTCAAATGATGTTTTTGAGCAAGAAAAGATGAATTTGACAAAATTGAGAGAGGTTTTTTTCCATAATAGACTCAGAAAGAAAATCCTCCTTCAGTTTTTACACAGGTTTCATGGTTTGGGAGAAATGTTCAAAACATCATTTGCCTCAGGAGAGTTGCTGCACTTCTAGAGTGACTTTGGGAAAATCAAGATTTCTCCTAGCTGGAGTGACCAAATGACATTCTTGATGAGTCAAATGATAACTAGACATAAATATACTTCCATTGAGCTATCATGAGATCAATTTGGATTTGAGGAATACCTTCAAAAGTTGATTGCAACGTCACTCTCCATTTTGGCAGCCTCATTCTGCACATTTTTACCAGCCTTGGGAGATTGAGCTTTTGACAGGGCCAATAAAATCCAAATTGAAAAATTCAAGATGTGTTGGAAATTGGACTCAACACGCTTTCCAACGAGCTATCCCACACTCAATTTGGACATCGAGAAGGCACTCAAAAGTTGATTTGAAGTCGGCACTGTGTGTTTCCTTAAGGCACTGCGCGTTTGTCCAAGAGAGCTAAAATCGCCTCCTCAGCTCTACTAAAGTGATTTCAACCTCAAGACAAGTAAGTAGCAGCTAAGGGATGTGATTTTTCATCCTCAATTCAATTTCTAAGTGTTTGAAAGGTTTTATCGAAGATTTTTATTTGATTTCACATCTAAACCCTAGATTCCCCTAACACTATCCTTGTATTCACAATCCCTTTCATATACTCCCCTATACGTTCCTTCCCTCTCCCTAAAACTTTACATCCAACACTCTCTAAACATTTGTCCCAAAACAATAAACCCTAGGTGATACAATTACCTAGGCTCCCAAACCCCAACCCTCATATCCATCATACTAATACTCCCTATCCCCTCCTCCGTTACATAAATTCCAACAACCTAATACCTCCCTAGGGTTTGACATTAAAACACTATATCACATATTTCATTAAAATTGGAAATATTTTATTACAAGGACATAACTAGAATTGAGTTTTTTGGTTATTTTGAAATTCTAGATCCACTATTTAATTCCAAATTTAATGAAATATGTGTTCTATGGTAGAAGAAGAAAACAGACCATACAGTGAGGTAGACCTAGAACGAGAGGTTTGAAAAAAGGCTTCATGATCATATTATCAAAGAAGACAAGGAGGGTTGGCTTCAGGCCATCAATGATCACTTGGAGAAGTTATTGAAGAAATGTAAAAAGGAAAAACTCGACAGACTTGCAGAGGCTTCACTCCATGCCTAGATACACCAAACATCAGATCCTTGACCAATTTTCAATACTCTTGGCACATTTTAACAAATATTGTCTTTTTATGTGTTTTTGAGGCAATTTTATATGAGTAGCTTGGTCAAACGTGCAACGCCCTAGGCATTGCGCACTTTTTGGAGGCATTTGTTGGAGGAATGGACACCACCATTGGATTTAGAAGGCCCAAGACAGTTAGTAAAACCATGTTTCCAACCTTGGAAGGCAAAAATGGTTGGTGGCAAAGGCAAAAAACTAGCAAAAAATCACATTTCTACCTCATTTTTGGACCAGGCGCTGCGCGTTTGAACAGTCTTAGGAGAATCCATTTTTGGAGGGTCAAGTCAAGTTCATTTTGAAAACTAAAGATAGATCTGGAAACTAGCTAGGATAAAATTTCCAACGAGCTATCCTGAGCTCAATTTGGACGTTAGGAAGGCAGTCAATAGTGGGTTTGAACATGGCGTTGCGCACTTCCTTTAGGTGCCGCGCATTCAACACTTGCGCTGCACACTTGACAGACAGCTAAATTTTTCACTGTTTCTCTCAGAAAATAATTTTCACTTGTGGGATTTTGATTTTTCATTGATGTAATTCATAATGATGATGTAATTAAAGTGTATTTTTGTTACGTAGGGTAGATACATCAGATGAATGGCCTAAGTGGCATGTAATGAATCAATTTACTTCATATTAGGGATGAGTCAGTTTGACCACCCTAGTCTTTAGCTTTTAGTTCAGTCTTTTGTGCAACTACTCCTCCTCTCATGGATTCGGTCTTGAGGCTAGGATTAGTTGTTTTGAGGCCTATGTCATGTATTTTCTTAGTCATTTTTTTGGTTGGACTTAGTGTGGATGCTTAGAGCTTGATTATACATCTTTGTAAGCAGTTTGGCAGGAAATTAATAAGAATTGCAACTATTTTTATGGGATCCTTGTGGTATGGAGTTTTAGTACAGTTTCTTCTTCTGTGATTATATGTTTTATATATGCCATCAATCATTTCATTACTTCTAGTTGAATGTTTTCAAGTTTGATAGGTAGAATCCATTGCATTAGTGCTCTAATTTGGGAAACCATTCACCATTTCTTGTTTTTAGAAGTCCAGGAAGGATCCATGATTGTCACATGCCCTTCTTAGCTTCTCACCAGTCTTAAACATCTCACCTCATCAAGCCCTAGACTGCTAAATCCTATGCCTCCCTTGCCCCATAGAACACCCTACATTTCTGACCTAATTTCCCTAACCTAAACTGCCCAGCTCCTCCTGATCTAGCAAAACCCCTATAAAATCCAATCAAAACTTTCGTGCTACTATACCTAGCCTAAAATCCTTTACCTGATCCAGTCATCTTGACCGAGATCCTTACGGAGAGAGCCCTATCTTGGCGTAGTAGGGTTAGCTACTTGGCTAAGCTTGGTTTCTGCTTACCCTGGCATTGCCTCCCTTCAGCCTCAAGTCAATCTAGGTGATAACACGTACCCTATTTTTTATTCAAGTCTAAGGGTTAAGGATTGCTACAAGTATGAGTCAGATCTCCTTCATGAGCCAACATGTAGTGAGATTTTAGCAAA
Source organism: Pinus taeda (assembly GCA_000404065.3). Classification (NCBI taxonomy): domain Eukaryota; kingdom Viridiplantae; phylum Streptophyta; class Pinopsida; order Pinales; family Pinaceae; genus Pinus; species Pinus taeda. The sequence goes on from APFE030983257.1 coordinate 80,987, forward strand.
ATAATATTAGGCTAGAGATGTGTTATGACATCTTTAAATAATATTGAACTCTATCATTCGACACATAAATCTATAGTTTTGGAAGAATACATGTAGAAGATACAACTAGTGTCGTTGACTTGAATGTCTTTGTAACCTCTATTTGTACCCCTTCAAGTAGTATGACATTAAAAAAAAAAAAAAAAAAAAAAAAAAAAAAAAAAAAAAAAAAAAAAAAAAAAAAAAAAAAAAAAAAAAAAAAAAAAAAAAAAAAAAAAAACATGTACATGAAAATGTCCTCCACATACCTCAGGGTAATTATAAATATCTATATGCATGACTTAAACTATCCTTAAATAATCCTGTGACTGTGACATTGCTATAGTGCATAGAGAATAACAATCAAGGAGATTACTCTTTCCTACCAAGGAATCAACTACTGTGAATAAGAGTAAAATCTATCCTCCTTAGTCCAGGTCCTATCAACACCAATGTCAAATATCTATCCCAAAGTATGCTTTGCATTGTGCTAATTAGGTGGGTACACCTTTTGAGTAACCCTTTTTGTGTAGAACCAACAAGACAATGCTCATGACATATCTCAGAAGGCTTCTCTCAAGCTACTAGATTTATTGAGATAACCCTACGATAACATTTTAATGGGATCTAAACTAATCCCATGTCCCATTCTCACAATATTACATCCACAATAGAAAAATAAATGAGGGAAAACTCAATAAGTACCAACAACATGATTCCAATATTTTTTAGTTTGATGCTTTTAATAAAAAACTAGGTTAATCACCTCTCATCCAAGATTGGCCAATAGGGGAAGATGTTCAAGATCATGTTTGGATACCTATGTATGCTCTTGATATCAAGGTGCCATATCTACATGGATCGAACCAGTGAGGAATATTTAGAAAAAAAAGAGAAGAACACTAATACACTCTTTTCGAATACCATCACACACCCTTTTAGGATCACAATTCACGCTGCCACTATTTGAAAGTAGACATGAACATGTTTGATGGTTCTAATCACTGTGGTTGAGTTACCCAAATGGAAGACTATTTCTCTCTCCATGAAATTGCTGATGACCTAATGAATCTTAGAGTGGGGGTTTTATATTTGGATCCAAAATGTTGGCAAGTGTGGGAATGATATAAAAAGGCTCATGCCAACTACTATTTCTTAGAGCCATTTTTTGAAATCCATCTATGTTCATTTTGAAAAGGACAGTCATTGTTTTGGGTGACTAACAAAATTATACCAATTAGGTATAGTTATATACTTTATCACATAGTTTGAGCAATTGGAAATTCATAGGGAGGACCTTTTAGATTTCCTTTTAAAATAATGTTTCATTAATTGTGTCAAGGAGGAAATTAGAGGATAGGTCATAATGCAATATCAATATATTTAGTTGGAACCCTATGAGGGAGATAACGAAGTAGAGATGGTGATCAATTCCCATATAAAAATATCCTCATTTACTTCTCATAGTCTTCCCCTCCTTTGGAAACTACCAACAGTCCCTCCTCGTCTCAACTCTTGAGAATAAAAAAGTTACCCCTAGAAGAGATGTCCAAATGCTAATGCCTTAGACTTTTCTACAATTGTGATGAGTAGTATTTAAAAAGGAACAAATGTATGGAATGAAATTATTTCAAAGTAATGTACCCACCCCCTAGACCACTCAAAGGGAATCCCAATTGAAGGAAATCTTGAAGGAAAGATTGAAGACACAACCTCTCCTTCTCATGAACAAATGATATTGCAAGATCCTTATGAGGAACCCCGATTTTTTTTCCATGATTTATTTAAATTTTATACACCCCAAAATTTGAAGTCGATTAGCTACATTAAGGACCATAAAGTGATTGTTTTTATTGATAGTGGTAACACATATAATTTTATTCATATAATATTGGTTGAAGAAATCAATTTTTATGTCCATGCCATACCTGATTTTGAAATTATGATAGAAAATGGGGGTAATGATGAAATGCTGAGGTCAATATGAAATAGTAAAAATTTGAATGGGTCAATATCATCTCAAATATCACATTTTCCATATTGAAATGGTTATTTGTGATGTAGTTCTCAATGGACAATAACTCTGCACTTTTGGACCCATCCCTATTGAATTTAAATATGTATATATTATATTCAATAAGTGATCTAGATTGGACCATTATATTTTTTTCCTCCATCTCGATGCTTTCAGAGTGGAAAAAAGTGGAGGAATCAACTCTTAGGACCATTTTTACCGGCGGAACCTAGTTTGGAAAATTGGGGTCTGGAACTTTCCAAGAGCATTTTGAGGCATCAAATGAAAATTTTCGGGGATAAAACTTTGTCACTTTAGTACCACATCTTATTTTGTAAAAATTTTAGCACCACACCTTATTTTGCTCTTCTACAGACAGATACCTTTCCAACGACGCAAGAATCACATCAATCAAAGTTCGTATGCAAAAATTATGCCACACAAACGTTGACCTTCCTGTTTTCACCACCATAATTTGAGAGGATGCCATATCAGCCTCCATTACTCATGAAAAAGGGGCTAGCCACATGATTATGATGTAGAAGACTCTAAAATGTTCTATATTGTAGCTCTGGTTAAGAGTTGAGGTATTCAAACCTAAACACTAGTAGGTTATTGGGTTGTGTTATAATTGGGACACTAGGAGGAAAAGGGGTTCCATTCTTTCAAGTGAATTTGTTGCATACCTAAGAAAAAATAGCCAAGAGGTATATGAGGTAGAGCACACAAAGAGGATTCGTGCACTATAGCATCCCGCGAGCCACAAACCATAATTCTTTGTACTCGTAGACATATTTCCATTCGGAGAAAGTGCAGAGTGGCCTCACCTTCCAGCTGAATTTTTCTCCCGAAAGGGTTTCCCAGGTCATATCATCTATCAAATGTGTGTATGAGATTTTATTTCTATTTTCTCTATTTTCTAAATAATTTTAAATTCACATGAATGCACTATTAACAATAAATCTACAAATCCATAAATCTAATAAAACTGTAATAGTGTATAATTTCATATTTTAAATATAATTTTATCAGATCTGTTGTGGAGAATTTTCCAGTGGATTATCCACGAAAGTTTACAGATCATATTTGTATCATAGCAAGTTCCTTTGGGTGTATTGTGGATATTTTCAGGTGGTCTAGATCGACTAAGCCAATGGTCATAAAACCCAAATCATGGTTAACGAATTTGTGAATGACCCTCATAATCCATAAAGGAGAGGTTTTCATGGATGGAACAACAAGTTTGATATAAATCATAACGTAAATCTCCTTATGGTGACTTTGAGAAATAAGTTTTAGATATTTGAATAATATGGGTGTTCAAATGCAAAGGAAAAATCATAAGGGAGATTAGGAGATTAGGAGATTGGGAAGAAACAGAGAGCCAATTGAAGAAAGAACACAAAAAAGATTAACCCAGTTCCAGTATCGTGAAACAATCACAACCCATATTTAAAATGGAAGCAAAGGTCAATATCAATTTATACCATGACAAATCAATGCTCTGAAGCTAAATAATTGGATGCATCAACTGGAAGTGTATTTTAGTGTCCATCAATTTCAGGAAGGACATAAGACTTCATTTGTGCGAGTGAAATTAAGGGACCATGCCTTAACCTGGTGGGAAAGCCAAACAAAGACCCTGAGGTTAGAGGGAGAGCCTCCAGTGACTAAGTGGGAGGACTTAAAAACCATCATTAAGTCACAGTTTTACCCTATGTGGTATGTAGAGGACTAGTGGATCCTATGGCACTACTTTAGGAAAAAGTCAGGGAAAAGTATGTAGGAGTATACCATAGAGTTCAAAAATATGGTCATAATGTTGGGTATCTCCCCAAAGATCCCATATGTACTCGTCAAGTATTTGGGTGGTCTACATTGCCATTTGCGAGAGAAAGTGATGTTGTTCAAACCTGAATTGGTGGACAAGGCTTGCGTATAGGCACAATAACTAGAGAACACAGGCCTAAAGAAAGTGCAATCAAGTGGATCGAAGCAAAAGGAGAAACAACACAACTCTAATGTGGGGAAGAGGAAGAAGAAAGGCAGAAAATATAAAAATACAACAACCACAACATGCCAGTGCAAATATCCCAGCAAGAACTATAACATTGATGACCATATAGAGGAGAAGTGTTGCAAGAGACATCTAGACCTTAGCCCAAAGAAAAAAAGAAATACAATAAGAAGAAGAATCTCATGGCTATTAATTCAATCAACCAAGTGGAAAGCAACTTAGAAGTGGATGAGAAGATCAATTGTACATTAGTGCAAAAGGAGGTGAATTTGAGTAGCCTTCATCAATAGGAAGAGAAATAAGTGACCAAACTCTTGCATATAAAGATACAAGTAAAGAAGACCAAGATTGATGCTATGCTTGAATCATGATCGTAAGAGAATCTCATTGCAACAATTTTGGTCAAGAAATTGGTATTGAATGTTCATGTTCATCTAAGCTCATATCCACTGGGATGTGTAAATAAGGATGCATAGCTGAAGGTAACAAAATAATGCAAAATTAGATTTTCCATTAGTGTTGATTTTACCGATGAAGTAGAACTAGATGTGGTTCCCGTTGGTGTATGTGGAGTCGTGTTTTGGAGTCCATACAGTACATGAAAAACACAATATTCATGCAGAGATTCAATCTATATTGACTTTTCAAATATGGAAAACCGTTCACCATCAATGCACACGGGGGAAATTTTAAAATATCACTATGAAGTGCCAATGAAGTCAAGAAATTGATTAGTTCTAGCAAGAAGTGTGTTTTATTATTTTTAAGAGAAAATCGATCTATAAAAGAGATAGTAAGAGGTAAGGCATCCTTGGAGGGGTGTGCTACGAAACATAAACAATAACTCGAAGAGTTTCTATAGGCATACATGGATGCGTTCTAAGGGCCTAATGGGTTACCACCTAAGAGGGGAGTGGAGCATGAGATCCAACTATTGTCTGACTCCCCATTGCCAAACATTGGCTTATATAGGAAGTTTGTTATGGAAGCAAGTGAGGTGAAGAAACAATTGTAGTAAATACTGGAATAAGGTGTCATTCGACCAAGTATATCACCATGTGGGTCACCCATCATCATTGTACCAAAGAAGGATGGGACTTGGAAGATGTGTATAGATAACAGGGTGTTGGAAAAAATCATGCTCTAGAATAGGTACCCTCAGCCTAGGATAGATGATTTACTGGATTAGTTGTAGCAAGAAAAACCCTTCATCAATTTAGACTTAAAGTTTGGATATCATCAGGTTCAAGTTAAAGAAGAAGATACCTGGAATACCGCATTCAAAACTAAGTAAGGTTTGTATGAGTAGTTAGTCATGCCATTTGGCCTATGTAATGCACTAGCTACGTTTATGAGAATAATGAAGGATGTACTACACCCTTTTATAGATTGATTTGTTATTTTCTATTTGGATGATATACTGGTATACAATGCTACCTAGGAAGAGCACATCTCACATTTGATGTAGTTGCTAAAGACATTAAAGAAGCACCAGTTGTTAGCAAATCTCAAGAAGTGTGAGTTTTCACAACAATCTTTGGTGTATCTAGGGTATGTGATAGGTGGGGGAGAGTTGTAAATATATCCCTCCAAGATGTGGATCATCATGAAATGGCTAGTGCCTACTAATGTTTATGAGGTTAGTAGTTTCATTGGGGTAACAGAGTACATGAGAAAGTTCATAGCCTCCAGCAATAGCATCACTGCTTCACACCATAACAACAAGTGGAAAGAGTTGCTAGTGGGAAAAGTGTTGAAAATGCAACAAGATGATGGAGCTTAGTGAAAATAAGTCGCCTTCACTAAGTGGGTCCGCAAGCTATTTTTGGTGCAAAGTCTATTTTTAGACTATGTCTATTTTTAGACATATGGATCATGGTCTATGAGTTGTAGGATGCTATTTATG
>APFE030983257.1:87226-105723 GCA_000404065.3 Pinus taeda
ATTTTTAGACTGCCAGTCAAAAAATAGAACAGTTGAATATTATTAGCTCTTAATAATATTTGGACTATAAACATTATCTTATCCTCTTGCAGCACTTCAGTTTGAGCTACGGATGTGGCACATGCAACTGCCAGAAGGAAGTACACTTTTCCTATGGGTTAGTTGAGCTATTGCATGATGGACTTCAGTTAGAACTCAAGTGATTGAGTTTGGTGGAGTTTATTGAGGAGTTGATGGAGTTGTGTTCAGTTTGACTTAGTTGAACTAGTTGTATTTAGTCTAACTGACAAATACACTAGTGATGAGTGGTGTGAATTAATTATTAATTAATTCAGTAATTATTAATTAATTCAGTAATTATTAACTCATAAATCAACTAAAGAATACATCAGTTAACTCAGTGCATGGACAGTTCAGTAGAGACAAGTGTTAGAGGTGAGTGAAAGGGTGAGACTACTATCAGTTGTCACTATAGCTGTGCATGAGATTTGCACAATCATTGATTGAGATTGCCAATGAGGATTGCGTAGTACAAGCCAAGGGAATTCAAACTTGGATCTGATCTATTCTCAACTTGGATTGTGCAGTAGAGGCATGCAAATAGTGGAGGAGGTTTGAACTCGTGACTTGTTCAGATCTGAGCTAGTTTGTGTGTAGCATGTGGAGATAGTACTGAGTAATTGTGAGGAGTATTGTACTATGTATTGTTACATGTTCTCTATCATTATAATATACAGATAGTTGGGGGTTTTCAGCTGTATGCTTTCCCCATTACATAATGTGTTGATATGTGTGATTGATGTTTCAATGTGTGCATGCGATTGTTTTTTTAATTCCACAAATTGATGATCAATGGTAGAGGAGGTTATGTATTATGCATGCATTTTGAAAATAATGTATAATCAGGATAATCTATGTGAATAAGTGTTATATTATTCAAATTTATACAAAAAGCGTCAGCAAAGGTCTTTTGAGGAGCTAAAGAAAAATATCAATCAAGCACCAGTTTTGGAATTACCAAACTTTCAAGAACCCTTTGAAGTGGGGAAAAATGTGAGTGGGTGTGTTATGGGAGTGATCTTGATGCCGGGAGGAAGGCTTGTATGCTACCATTCTGAAATATTTCATGGGTAAGTTCTTATCTATCCTACCTAAGATAAGGAACTTTGTGCCCTAGTGCAAGCTAAGAAGAAGTGGAAGCACTATCTGATGGAAAAGGAGACAATAATCCATACAGATCACTAACCACTGTAGTATTTGCAGGTCCAGAGTAAGCTACAATATACCATGCATTATAAGTGGATGGGGTTTCTACAACATTTTCATTTGGAGATCAAGTACAAGAAGGGAAACACAAACAAGTTGGTTGACATGCTCTCAAGGCCGCCCACATCAAAGATCACAACTATGGGGACTCTTATGCACGTGGAGCCATTCACCCATGATGCATATAGATAGGCATATTTAGAGGATGAGTAGTTCAAGGAGGTGTTCAATAGTTGTAGCATTAGACTCATGTGCATGATGACAATAACACCGTTGACTGCCATTTTTATGATGGGTTACTCTACAAGATGGATAAGATATGTGTTCATAAAGGTGAGTGATTGTAGCTGATTAGAGAGGCTCACACCTCGAAGGTTGCAAGCACTTTGGTGTAGGGAAGACTATGGAAAACTTACAGAGGTATATGTATTGGCCCAAGATGCAATAAAGTGTATCTAGGTTCATAAGATGATGCATGCTTTGTTGTACCAACAAGCCTAGCAACAAGAAACAAGGTATATATCATCCCTTACCTGTACCCAATCGTCCTTGGGAAAGAATTTCCATTGACTTTGTGGGAGGATTAATAACAACTAAGAAGGGACAAGACTACCTATTTGTGGTAGTTGACAAGCTCAACATTATGTGTATTATGATGCCATGTAAAAAGGCCATCAATGGCAAAGAAGCAACAAACTTGGTCTTTGGACAAGTTTAGTTCACTTTGGGATACCAAGGAGCATTGTTTCAAATAGGGATACAAGATTTCTCAGTGCATTCTGAACTACATTGTGAAAGAAGATGGACACGAAGTTAAAGAGATCTACAATGTTCCATCCACAAGAAAATGGGTACATGGAAGTAGTCAACGATAATTTAGTGCAAATTTTGAGGGGATACAACTAGAAGCATCCAAAGACATCAGATGAAGTTCTGGTGTATATATACAACATTCTTACAACATAACAATCCACAGTTCTATAGGAAATTCTCCATTTGAAACATGTTTTGGATATTTTCCATCTTCACCTTTGGAAATTGCACATGAAAAAAAATGAGGACTGAGGGAAGATCTTACAGGAGACCCCTTAAGGGCTGAAAATTTTATAGAGAAGATTAGGCAGATCCATAGATAGGTACAAGAGACACTACATAACTCACAGGAAAAATATAAGGCTAGGCATGATCAACTTTGAAAAGAAAAATCATTCAAGGTGGGAGACAGAGTATGGCTACAATCGAACAAGGAGAGCCTATAGGGGTCTGGTAATAAAACCAAGGATCTAAGGTTTGTTCCCTTGAAGATGCTGGAAAAGGTGGGTGATAATGCATATTGGCTCAATTTACCACCATATATTCTCAGTTACTCAGTTGTGAATATAGAGAAATTGAAACTCTACAACCTTTTCATGGTAGACCAGGAAAGAGGAACATGTCCTACCTTCTGTGGAGTATTTGGCACTAGATGCTCAAGAAAAGTTGGCAGAAGATACAATTTTGAAGAAGAGATCCAGAAGTACAAGACATGGGCAGCATGACCTTTTGCAGATTGGGTTGAAAGGACAACTTCCAGGAAACGCTAAATGGTACACTAGAGAGGTGGAGGAAAAGTTTCCTCACCTCATTTACTTGAAGCATTTATGGACCAAATCCTCCCAAAATGGGGAGGTGTGATCTGGACGGGATCATTATTTTTTTTTCATCCATATCTATGCTTTCAAAGTGGAAAAAAGTGGACGAATCAACTCTTTGGACCATTTTTACTGGCAGGACCCAATTTGGCCAATTGGGTATGAAACCTTCCAAGAGCATTTTGAGACATCAAATGATGGTTTTTGGGGGTAAAATTTTTTGATTGTAGTTTCCACCTTATTTTCATATTCTACATATAGATACCTTTTCAACGACACAAGACTCACATCAATCAAAGTCTGTATGTGAAAGTTATGCCACTGAAACGTTGACCTTGTTTTCACCACCATAATTTGAGAGGATGCCACGTTAGCCCCCATTACTCATGAAAAATGGGCTAGCCTTATGATTATGATGTGGTTGAATTTAGAAGAGTCTATATTGCAACTCTAGTTAATAGTCGAGGCAGTCAAACTTAACCACTAGTAAGTTATCGGGTTGTGTTATAACTAAGCCATTAGGAGGAAAAGGGTTTCCATTTTTTCGAGAGAATTCGTTCCATAGCTGAGAAATAATAGCCAATAGGTATAGGAGGTAGAGCACATAGACAGGATCATGAAATGTAGCAGCCCACAAGTCACAACCCATACTTCTTGTACTCACAACCATATTTCCATTCAAAGAAAGAGAGCAAAGTGACCTCACCTTCTAGGTGGGTTTTCTCTAGAAAGGGTTTCCCAAGTCATATTGTGTGTCAAATGTGTGTGTGATATTTTATTTCGATGTTTTCTATTTTATACATCATTTTAAATTCACATGCATGCACTATTAATAGTAAATCTAAAAAAAAAATTGAAAACAAATGGTGTAGTTGGATAGCGAAAAAATGGAGTCTAGGTTTTTTTTTTCTCTAAAGCTTTCCCCTCTGTCACTACTGTGAACCAAGTATCTACCCTTCCCTTGGTGGATGCATCTTGGCATGGTGTTTTGCCTTTGGTTCTCTTTCTTCACATGGACAACAACATCCATCATACCTTGTTTCCATACATTTGAACAAGCTTATGCTCTGACTCCATTTTGAAAACTAATGGAGAAAAAGGACACGGGATATATTTCACTTCCATACTCTTTTTTTTTATCTACATATAATTTCAAATAATGCTTGCAGAGTGAGTGGGAAATGTGTAGTGTGATGGATGCACTCTCCTGGCTTGCTACTGGGATGCATTGACAACCTATTTGTCGTTAGATTTCCTAGTTTTACCTCTGGTTTCTTTGTTGTCTCTAGGTGAGGGGAGTATGATGCCTCTTTTGATTTATGTGATGATGATGGAGGTTTTCGACTTGTCATGGTTGATATGCATCTATCATATGAAAGTAGAGGGACTATGAGTTTCATTTCCATTGGGTGGTTCGATCTAGTAGGATATTTCTCTATATAGGCAAACTCAAAATTGGTTCCTAGATACAAAGATGATCAAAGGAGAAGCTTTGTCACACTTATCAGAGGACCCTTCCCTTTAGTGTAGGTGAAAATAGAAAACTCTTCAGGTAAAAAGTCATACATTTACTTTGTCTTTGGTAGTTTTCCTCTGAATTATATTTTTTTATGGAGGAACTCTGCTCTTCTAGACCTTATGAAATTAGGGTCTATAATGAATCCATGGCCATATTTTATCTGTGTTCCACCCATTGGTGGTTTAAACCCTTTTTATCAATCAAAGCTAAGACATAATGATAATTTTCATATCTTTATTAAAACATTTAATGGAAAATCTTACTCATTATGGATTAGTTACACAAATTTGGTCTCATAGCTAAAAAATCCATTGAAATGAAATGGGGAATACCCACAACATCACAATGCTTACAATTTAGTGGGAAGAATCTACAGGACTCAACTATCATTTTGAAATTGAGGTTATGTGGGGGTGCACCTATTTTGAATTCCATCTTACATGGAGGTGTTCCTACTGTGAAGACATAAAATAACACTCCAACATCCTCTAAATATGCAGTTAAAGGAAATCAAACAACCCCTACAAATGTGGGGTATAATATTCTAGGTCCCTACATCGTTAAAAAAATGGAGTTGCTCCATAGATATAAATAAATAACACAAATTTCACATCCCTGAGTTTTCATCTTGAGTCTAAAGCCATTATTTGCAAATTCAACAGTTATTGGCTCATCGAAATCTGGATTAGGGGCAAGAATTAGCTCAAAAATCAAAGTGATTGAAATCGTGTAAAACATAAACGACCGCGTCCATCTTAGTAATACGATCCCAACAAAAATTGTTTCACTCAAAATAGATTTCGTATGGGTAATTTAGAGCTCGTTAATCATTTCACCAAACTGTAAAAAAAATTGCAGCGATTGTCGAGTGAACGGTCCATACTGCTGATGTGGCAGGTGACTGAACGGGTGACTGGGCATGTCAAAGGTGGTCAATGCCCAATAAGGGCATGCCAAGTGTCACCTTGTGGTTTGTTTATAGTTGGGTGATGTGGCGCAATTCTATTAGATTTGGATGAGCTAATGAGAGGCCACCACATGGCAAGTCCGGAGGCTGCCACGTGGCACCTCCCAAATGGCCGAATACGGTCAATGCATTTTGGTAAAAAATTTGGTGGTAGTTGGGTTTCAACCCACTATCTCCCATCCACAAGCTATAACATTCACCGCTACACCAAACCTTAAGACTTGACATGTAATGGAATTCGCTCATGTTAAAGGTGAAGTGAGAAGGTTAGGTGTTAACCACTAACGATTAACACTAAATGCACATGTGACCACCTCTACTTAACCACTAGCATTAAACTTTAACCATTGAGGATTACGGATAATTAAGCATGATTAGCCCTTAATTAAGCAGGTTTTAGTTGGAAAGGTTTTGGTGGATTCCACCAAATCTGGAACCACCCCCAAATTTAGCAGGGTTAACAGAAGTTTTCCAAATTTGGAGGAGATTCCTAGGGAAAAATTAAAAAGACCACAAATTGATGGGATTTTGACCAATTTTAGAAAATGAATAGTCATTTTTAGATGATTTCGACCTTCGGAAGACAATGGAATAGGTTTCCGAGGAAATATAAGAGTTCTAGATGTGATTTTTCCACAGGGAAGTTTGGGGAAGCTAAGGGCCACTAGGGAAGGAATTCATGTCTAGATACGCCAGAGTCAGTTTTCAGAGATCTAATAGTCATTTTTGGGGTTTTTGGGTCATCTGAACCAAATGGTACAACTTGAAAAGCTATTGGAGTTGATCAGAAGCTTTTAATCAGATATTTGACCAAATAATTCCAAGAGGGCCTAGCCATTGAAGGAGGTCCTAGGAGATGTAGCCCAATATTGGAGGGTCAAATCCTCGATCAAGTTTGTCTTATAATTTTTCTGTGTATATTTCTTTGCATTTCATTTGTTGTCTATGTTATTTAAGAAACTAATTAACTCATAATTTTCTCACACATGACACATAAAAGACATATAACTTGACACATAAACCTCTTGCATAAATGGGTAAATGAGATGATCCTAAATATAATTTTTAATTGATGAGGGAGCTTGCATATCATTAACAAGTTTGCCAAAAATTTCAGATCAGGTTGGTATCAGAGCACTTGTTAGCTCATTTGAACCCTAATATGGTTTGCCAAGATTAGCTAGAGAATTAACTATTAGTTTTGAAATTGTGCAAGGATCATTTAACTGTGTGCAAGTTTGTGTGTACAAGCTGAAGCAATGAGAAGCTCAAGATTGAGAGCTTGGCTCTCAAATCAAAGTGAAGAAGTTTGTGAATCTTTGTGAATTGTTGTTAAGCTCTTTAATTCATTACACTTGTGATGGCAACTTCAACAAGTGATGTTTCTAATCTCTCTTCCTTGGCAAGATTCTTTGATGAAGAGATGTTGCAGGAGTTTTTCATCATGAGAGATATGGTGCAAGAGATGATTGAAGATAGGAAGTGAAATCTGGATCAAATGTACGTAACTCACTATCTATATATAATATTACCAATGTCTCTGGAAAATTAAGCATTCATCCCCAAAAGGGATCTAAGTTTAGGTCTGTGAAGGGGGTCAGATTCAGAAAATATCTTATCTTAAAATTTCTTTCACATTCAATTTTGTAATAAAACTGGAAACTCATCCTGATCAATTATTTTTTTACTTTCAATGTTTCACCATAGGATCTCTGGTATCAACTTCTATCCCTTTTTTCCTTTTTTTTTTGAGGTCGAAAAGTAAAATCCAATATTCGGAGTAAGTTTATGGCCAAGAGTAGTTGATGTCCACGAAGGAGGAGAAGCAAGAGCTTCTCGAAAAGATGCATGAGATGGAGATTTTACTCTATGATGCCAAGGAAACCCTAGCCAAGTATGTGCATGAACATGAGGTATGCAAATCGATTTTATCTTCAATTTCCTCTCAAAATGACTGTTTTGGTGACTTTGAAAGACATGATAGATGAACAGTGTCTAAATTATTGATGAAAATGGGCTATGTAGGTGAAGGGTTGGGCACACATGCACAAGGCATAGTTAAGCCAATTATTGTTGAGTAAAGGACTAGGTATTTGGGTCTTGGTTATGGAAAACATGATGGAGAATGATCCAAAGCTAAGGAGGCACATGCAAGCATTCCAAGAAGGAATTTCATTACATCTTCATACCCTCAAGCTGGTGAAGTTTGTGTTCATGAGGAATGCAAAAGTTGTATACCCACTTTGCAAGAAAATTCTCATAGGCATGCAAACAATGGTTTCAATGAACAAGAGTATGTTGAAATCTCTAAGGTTATTAACACCATTGTTGGTATTTCGAAGAGAGATACTACCTCTTCAAATTCACCTCCTCAAGAAGGTGACAAAGGTGAATGTTCAAGATATAAATCTGCCTTTAATCAAGTTTCTTTTGATTATATTAAACATGGTAAATCTTCATGTAATAATTGGAGAAAAAGTTCATGTTCCTTTTGTGGTTTGAATAACCATAATGTTTCAAGATGTTGGAAGAAGATGGCCACATACGAGAAACTTTCAAAGCAAAAGCGCCAAAAAACCAAAGGTCCATTGGATAATGGAAACCATGTTGCAAAGAAGATGCAATTGTTTTGCACTCATTGCCATAAGCAAGGTTATCTCATAGACAAATGTTGGAATTTTCATCCAACAACTCATCCACGACATTTGAAGACGGTGGAGAGAGACTTTTGGCAAGAATGGAAAAGGAGATTCCATAATTGATGTGGGTTAAGATGATTCACAAGATGATGTGCAACTGCAAGAATCGCCATTGAAATGGTTTGGTAAGAGGTGGATTGATTTCTTATCCAAATAAGGCTTGCATTTTTCTTTTGTTGATAGATGCAATTCTTTGCCTTAAAAATGAATTTCTTTGCCTTATCAATGAATTACTTTTCTGTTGAAAGTATGTTGCAACTTGTATGATGCAAGATGTTGAAAGTGGAGTTTTGTTTGACTCACTTTAATGCAACAAAGAAGGCAATTTGTGGTTACAAGTTTGTATGTGAATGCATTTCTTTTGAAATCATTCTTGATGTTGCATATTCTCGCCATGAAGGTGTATGAAAGTGGGGTATGTTACTCACTTCATTTGCAGAAAATTTGTCATTCTTGATGTTGCATATTCTTGCCATGAAGGTGTATGAAAGTGGGGTATATTACTCACGTCATTTGCAGAAAATTTGTCATTCTTGATGTTGCATATTCTCGCCATGAAGGTGTATGAAAGTGGGGTATGTTACTCACTTCATTTGCAACAAATTTGTCATTCTTGATGTTGCATATATTTTCCAAGAAGGTTTGTGAAAGTGGTGTGTGCTACTCACTTCATTTGCAGCAAATTTGTCATTCTTGATGTTTCATATATTCGCCAAGAAGGTGTGTGAAAGTTGGGTATGTTACTTGTTTCATTTGCAGCAAATTTGTCAACTCATCTCTTATGTACCCATACATGTTTTTGGGCTTATTGTACTCGTGTTTGTACTTGAGGGAGAGTTGAAGAATTGTACACATGCATGAGAGTTTGTGTGTGTGTGAACAATAAAACTAGCAACATGCATGAGTGATTGACTTATATTGGTTGATTTCTTTGTTAACATGTATGATTGACAACTTGAGAATTTTCATTATATTTGGATACATGAATGAGAACTTGTGCCGATTTTTGTCACATGTATGTCATATCGACTTGGAAGAGTTGATTTAGTCTCCAAAGATGAAAGGGAGATGTTGATGGATTATTGCATGAGATGTGAAATTCTTGTTGTTTATGCAAAGAATCGTCAAGTTGTGTACATGCTTATGTTTTTCTTTCAATTCAATTCAGTTGCCTGAAGATGATGTGCAAGAGTACATGACGATGTTACATGATGTGACAATTGCTGCTTTGAAGGAGCAAAAGAAGAGGTCATCGATTTTAATTTCTTGCATAATGTGTTTTTCCATTTAATGGTGTTTTTTGTGACACGATGTTGCAAGATTTTGGAAGGTCCATTATTGAGCAAGATGCTCATACTTAGCCTTCATTCTCAAATCATGACATGAGTAGCATGTTGAATTGAAGGATGATAGAGGCAAGAAACAAAAAGTGGACGAGATGCCAAAACTTTTCAGCCATTGTAGATTGTTGTATGTGTTGACGCCAAGATTCTCAGTGGGAAGGCTATCAGATTGTATTAGTTTCCAAGCACCAAGGGATCGATGTGGTACAACAAAGGTATTTTATAGCCAACAAGTGTCCAACAAATGTTGGATTGGGTCAACAACAAAAGGAGAACAATGGTTGAGGGACATAGGCATTTGCAAGGTAAGGCATGTCAGTGTACCCAAGTGGTTGTAATGGAGACTTTTCAAGTATAATTAGTTGATAGAACTTGGGAAGGATAATAGTATTCATCTCTTATCAGATAACCATCTTTTGTGGGTCCAAAATCCCATCAGTGGGAAGGAGTGATCAAAATCTAGATTAGGGACAAAAATTAGCTCAAAAACCAAAGTTCTTGGAATCATGTGAAACCTGAACGAACGAATTCTTCTCAGTGATATGATCCCAGTGCAACTCGTTTCACTCACAACAAATTTTGTATGAGGAATTTAGAGCCCATTGACCATTTCACCAAACATTTTTTTTGCAGGTACTACTGACGTGGCAGGTGACTGGGCAAGTCACTAAGTAGGTCAAAGTTGGTCAATGCCCAATGAGGGCATGCCAAGTGTCACTTTGTGGTTGGTTTCCATTTGGGTAATGTGGCACAATTCTGTTGGTTTTGGATGGGCCAATGAGGGGCTACCATGTGGCAAGCCTGGAGGCCACCACATGGCACCTCCCAAATGGCTGAATATGGTCAATGCGTTTTGGGAAAATTTTTGGTGGTAGTCGGTTTTGAACCCACAACCTCCCATCCACAAGAAACAAAATTTATGCTACACCAAACCTTAATACTTGACATGTAATGAATACGCTCATGTTAAAGGTTAAGTGAGAAGGTTAGGGGTTAACCACTAGCATTAACACTAAATGCACATGTGACCACCTCTACTTAACCGCTAGCATTAAGCTTTAACTATGGAGGATTAGCTAATTAAGACATGATTAGCCCTTAATTAAGTAGGTTTTAGTTGGCATAGATTTTGGCAGATTCCACCAAATCTGGAACCGCCCCCAAATTTAGCGGGGTTAACTGAAGTTTTCCAGATTTGGAGGAGATTCCTAGGGAAAAACTAAAAAGACCATAACTTGATGGGATTTCGATCAATTTCAGAAAATGAATAGTCATTTTCAGATTTTTTCAACCTTATGAAGACAATGGAACATGTTTCAGATGCAATTGAAGACTTCTACAGGTGATTCTTCCACAGGGAAGTTTAGGGAAACATAGGGCCATCAGGGAAGGAGGTCATGCCCAAATCAGCCAGAGTCAGTTTTCAGAGAAATAATAGCCATTTTTTGGGTCTTTGGGTCATCTAAACTCAATGGTACAGTCTAAAAATCCATTGGAGTTGATAAGAATCTTGTAATCAGACATTTGACCAAATAATTTCAAGAGGGCCTAGCCATTGAAGGAGTCCTAGGAGATGTAGCCCAGTACTGGAGGGTGAACTCCTTGATCAAATTTATCTTATGATTTTTTTGTGTATATTTCTCTACATTTCATTTTTTGTAAATGTTATTTAAGTAGATAATTAACTCATAATTTTCTCACACATGACACATAAAATACATATAACTTGACATATAAACCATTTGCACAATTGGGTAAATGAGACGATCCTAAATATAATTTTAATCGATGAGGAAGCTTGCATAGAATTAACAAACTTGCCCAAGATTTCATATCATTGGCCCAAATCGAATGAATTATTTCATTAGGTGTTCACCTCTTAGACAACAGAATGTGACATATTTCTATGTTCCAAAGGTTTTTTCATAGTCCAATTTCAAACACAAAAAGACTTGTATTTTGTGCAAAGCGAAGGTCCATGGTTTTGGGGTAGGGGTGATTTATCTATCACTCCATCGTTTTATGGTTTTGATTCCATGACCATGGTGGTTTCAATGATTCTAGTATGGTTTAGGCTTCCTAACCTCCCTCTTCTTTCCTAGAATCACATAATTTTAGAAACATTGGAAATACACTCGACAAATTAAAAAAAATGGACATGGAGAGAACAGAAAATGACTTCTTCACTTTTGCCAGGATACGCATGGAGATTGATTTTATTAAAGGGATAATAGTTCATATAACCTGAAAGCGTGGATACTTTTAGTGGTCCCAAGTGTTAGACTATGAAAATATGACATTTTGGTGTCGGGTATGTTTTCAAATAGGCCATCTTCAAAACACATGCCCCTTAGCTAAGAATACTACAAAAAATAAAAAAATAGATATGAATAGGCAAAAAGGATGGCATTTTTTTGATACCACCCCTTTTGATGTTGAATAGGAAGAAAAATAAGAAACACAACAAGTCCAACAAGAGGTAAATAAAATGGAGGGGGAGGTTTAGGTATAGGATGTACTTGTCACTCCTTCGTCGGGCCCAACATCAACGGAACATCAACCTTCGCCAGGTATAGTTGGCACCAAACAAACCCAATCCTTAGAGGGTACAAATTATAAGAGAGACCCCTCTCAGCTGTAGGGGGCTCAAGAACTAGCTTTGGTTCTGGTTTACCTCAACAAGTGCAAAGAAGTGAGGGAAAAAAAGAAAAAAATAGTGCCAATTGTCATCCTTAATTTTCCTTTTCTTTTTCTTTTCATATGTGACGAGACTCATTAATAGGTAGAAATCGAGGCCCATGTGGCCATCCTTCAACTTACATTTACCTCTCTCCTTGCATTTGATAACAACTTTTTGAACTATAATGGGTTTATTAGGGCGATTAAGGAATATTTATCATATTGTTGGTTCTCAGATTTCCTTGGTAACTGGCGACAACCGAATAAGACATTCATTGAGCGTTAGAAACCCTCCCACTCTAGGTGAAAAGGGTTGGCTTCCATTTAACAACAAGGGGTATTCCTTGATGACACTATAAATTAAATAGGCATTGTAAAATAATGTAAAATAAATATAACTTCTAACTAAACAAATAAATATGGCTAGGTTATTGATATGAAAGTGCGTCATCAAAAGGAAGAGACGTGAAGCTTTGGGGAAGGGCACTTATAATAATTAAAATGTCAACAATTACAATTAAAATCTTAAGTATGCAATGAGAAAAGACATAACACAAATTAGAGATCAATATGATAAAGAAAAAGAAAACGAAAAAGAAAAAGAAAAGAAGTGTTAGTTGTACTTGAACCCTTATTTATTGGCTTCCCACCATAATGAAAAAGTATCAAAATATCATATCATGTATTATTACATTCCATTCTCCCTCAAAGGGCAAGAATTAAGAATATGTTCATTTATTGATTGTATGGATACCTGAAAACAAACAAATCCTCTAATTTATGTGACAAAACAATGTTAATCAAGTCAACTACTAGCTTGTCAACATATATCCGAATTCAAGCATATATATTAAAAAAAAGGAGCATACACCATCGTAATACATATATTTTCATGTGATATTGTAATAAAATCATCAAAATCAAGTGTTTTCTAGTAAAATAAACAATACACAATGCATAATCATAACTCTGATTCCTCCGATAATATTAAGATTTGAGAGGATCGTGAATTAAGTAAGGTACTAGAATATAAACATGCACTTAGGTCTATTGTATAAACTGCAAATTACATCAATATACACACACACAAAAATAGAATGGAAATGAAAAGGGAAAACTGAAGAAATATGATTTTCAAATTGCATAAGAAAAGATTATTAAAGCATCAATGATCCATCTGTGCAACAGTGCAGTCAGATTGTCCATAATCATAAGTCTGTTCTTTCCTCCAAAGTTGTCCCTCTGATGAGCCCCATTATTGTAGCAAGGATGTTGCAGCTCCTAGGGAGACCAACTTTACTTTATCAATCCGAGGTACATACAAACTTGGAGGTGATAGTGCTATATGCATAGCAAATGAAATAGTCTACTCTTGTCACTTATCAACTGGGGCAATAGACCACTAGAGTTTCTCAAACCAGTCTTCTATTGACTAGAAGGAGGCTAACTACTGACAATGAATGTAAAGATATATTTAATGTAGAAAGTAATTTCTTTCCTATTATAAGGAAATGAAAGTGCTGAATAAAAAGTGATATGGAATGACATGAAATTACCTAGCTAAGAATTAACACACATTACTTGCATAAAATACCTAATTTACCCTTGCATTCTATCATCTACCTATCTGTACTAAGTAGACATGTAAATTATACTAAAATTTCTATGATTGATGTATGCATGCACTAGCTAAATATTGCAGAAAAGAGTCTTTTGGTTTTCAATTTAGAAATGTAAATGTTAAGATAAACAAGTTGATCTTTTGCAGGGGAGGAAGGTATGGGGAAACAGGTCCAAAATGGCATTGAAGGTTATGGAGGTGAAGTTGAAGGCCTATCCTAGGCTTTGATCATCATTTCTGCCCAAAACAGCCTAAAACAGACTGTTACAGGGTTTCTGTAGTTTCTACAGGATTTCCTATAGTGACTATAGGATGTCTTGGTTTACTACAGGAAAGTTATCTGAAAGATGTAGGAAGGTAGGGAATGTGAAGGAAAGTTCTAGGAAGATGTATGATGGTGGAATAAGGTTATGAGAATGTACACACTATCTAAGGACCAACCCAGCTCTTCAAGATGGTTGGATTTTCTCAAGGTGGATGTCCATGGTGGCTCAAAATATAAATCTGAATTAGTGATTGGTAGGATTGGGCGAGAGGTGGAGAAGACTTAGATGAGGTTGATGAAAGGAGTTCCTCCTTGTAGATCAACAACTCCTATAACAACACATAATATTTTCTTTATTCATGTACAACTTTATGTAAATGTGGAAAAGATTAGTTGAATTTGAGAAATTGACTTATTGATGGATAATGGCTTAAATCTATGGAATGGAATGCTTTCTAATCTAAGTAACCAAAATGGCAATTGCAGGTGCTTCTAAGAAATCATCAACAATGATCTACCCAACAAGAAATCCTAGGATATGTAATAACCAAAAGATAAATCTATTTTTGGGGCTGTGAGAGTGGGGCCCTCAAACCATGATCCCATGAGGGAGATGAGGATAGGGCCACTGTCACAAGATTTTGTGAAGTCTTTTCTTTCACTACTGTAACACTGATCTACTTCTCAAATTAATGGAAGCAAAACTAACCAATCATTCAAAGATTTGTAAATTAAACAAAACAGAGATAAGTTCAACAACTAATCTATGATTCTAATCTAAGAATACATGTACAAAAAGAGGAACCTCTGCTGCTAGGGTTTGGCCCTAACCCAAAATCTCTAGTCCTCTAAGTCCACTCAGTGCTGGATCAAAGAAACCCTTTTCATTATCACCAAAATGTCAAAAAATAACATGAGAATAACAATCACAATAACTTAGCTCGAAATTGCCTCTTGGCTACAATAAAAATTCCAATCCTAATGAGGCCCTAGGCCTTATTATTTATACAACTGAAGATACCAACAAATTCCTTGAAATTAGGGAGGCTTAGCTCCCAAACTCGAGGTTGAATTGTATTCAACTATCACTAGCTTGGCTTCCAATGAACTTGGTGGGTTTGGTTGCTTGTAACTCCGAGTTGATGAGATATGGTGGAGGAATCCTTGGGTGATTGTGGAGTTAAGGAGGGAGAACCAATCTCCTAAAATCACTCTTGCTTGTCTACTTCGAGTTCTTGCACTTAAATTAGCCCAAAAATGCTCCAAATCCCTCAATTAATGCACATTAGGCCATATGACATAACATCTCACCTTTACCATTCTCACTAAGCAAAATATAATAAAATATGTAAATAAATGTGAGAAAACTTGATTTTAATAAGTTGGAGAGTGGCATTAAGGGCAATATATTTTACCTATTGATGAGCCTCATAATCACCCCCTAGTGAAAGTGTTGCTCATCCTTTGAGAAAATTAGTCTATGTCCATATCTTTCATAGATTTTATTCCCTCTCTGACATCCCAAACCTCTGTTGATGGAGTTTCCTCTTGTGGATAAAAATTGGTATGTTTCTCTCTTTCCTCCCATTGCTTTATTTCCTCTTCCTCATTTCTACCTTCTAGCATACCCAATAGAAAGGGTGGACTGAGTTTCAAACCAATCTAATTGATTTTTAGTATTTGCAGTGCATTTTTATACAGTGGGGTCCTTTCTAGTGCATCTCACATCCTTTTAGTGCATCTCACATCCTTTTAGGGGAATGACACTCCCTGATCCTTAGGTTGTATGGTAGGGTGCTCCATCTCCTTTGCAATGCATGTTGGCTTTCATTCCCTAGCAATCTCAAGGTGTTCTCAATGTGTGATTTCTTTCTCTTTTGTAGCTAGGTATCTTGGTGCAATTTGGGGATCATTGGTGATGATGTTGTGGGCATTAATGAAATCCATTGACTTTATTTGTTCTGCTCTGATGTAAAGGGGTTCCCTTTATTCTCTTTCCAACACCCTCTTCACCTCCTTAGCCCTGGCTTCATCATGACTCATCCATGATGAAAGGGCCATTAGTTGTAAGTTCCCCAAGTTTGCATTGGGGTCCCACACATTCAAGACTATTAAGGCCAAGTTGTGCAAGTATAATTTAGATAGCTTGGCCTTATATTCTAGGGTGATCTTGTCACATAGTTAATGAACTACCTATAGTCTTGTAAAGGCATAGTCCCATGTTGTGCCAGTGTGTTTATCTGAAATTGTAGTCATTTATCTTTGAGGTAAAAGGCATTTGATTTTGGTGGCATCCTGCACTGGAGTGCCTCCATGGAGAGGCTTTCCATGGTGGCCAACTGGCTCTCTTCTTCATGTAACTGCCTCCTTACCATGTGTTTTCTGCCTCTAGTTGAGATCTCATAATTCATTCCTTATCCCTTATCTTGCTCATCTCTCTACCCATCTCTAATATCTTCTCTTCTATATTGCCCACATCCTTTACTTCTTTGATTTGGCAATTTACATCCAACGATGTGTCCTTCCTCTCTCTTTCTCAAGCTCAAAGAAGAGAGTAAT
This sequence comes from Pinus taeda, assembly GCA_000404065.3. Classification (NCBI taxonomy): domain Eukaryota; kingdom Viridiplantae; phylum Streptophyta; class Pinopsida; order Pinales; family Pinaceae; genus Pinus; species Pinus taeda. The sequence goes on from APFE030983257.1 coordinate 103,776, forward strand.
GCTATTACTCTGCCTCCCTCAATGTATTTGTAATAAGAGCTTAGATTGGGTTGTGGGCTAGATTCCTGCATCTCTTGGGACTCTCCCTCAAATGTCTTTGGAGAAGTTGCCCCCTCCTACACTTGTGTTGCTACTTCCTTGCCTTCCCTTTGTCCCTGCTCTCCTCCCTGTAGCTTTTTCAGTGTTTCCTGTAGTTTTGATAGAGTTTCCTGTAGGACTATCTGAGGACCCTATGGAAGGTTTTTTCCTTTATGAAATGGGGTCAAAGGTGCCTTATCTTCCTTTTCTAATTCTGACCTGGTGACAGACCTCCTAACATAGGTGATGGGAGACTTTGGGGAAGCTTGTTTTGATGTACCCTCTTCACCTTTTGTTTCCAGGGAAACTAGATTTTCTTTCCCTTTTGGTGAGTCCTCAATTATGATTTGAGTCTTGTTAGGTGTTTTTGGTTTCCATTGTTTTATCCTAGTGCTCCTCCTTGTTTTGAAATAGAGGGGATTCTACCTCTGTCTTTTCCCTTTTGACTTGACAGGTGCGCTTAGGGTAGTCAAGGAAACAATTGGCTCCCTCTTAGGGGGTTCAAGAGACAACCTTGGAGATTCCTCCCTTTCCTTGGTGTGTTCCTTAGGGTTTACTTCTTCCTTATGCTATTTCTCTTCACTTTTCTCCTCTTCTTCTTCTTCCTTTGTTTTCTCTGTTTCTACCTCCTCTTCCTCCTCTAGTTATTCTTCTTCCTCTTCAGGTTCTTCGTCATATTCTTTTGCCTCCTCTTCACAACTATAGGTATTGTCCCTATCATATTCAAGGGCTTGTATTTCAATTACAACCTCTCTATCCATGTCTCTAAATGTGGACTATTAAATGGGGATTCTTAGCTGGCTTAAGGCATCCTCTACTATTAGCTTAATAAGTCCATGGTGTGCCAATTTCTAGTGTTTTCGCTCTTGGACCTTCAGGCTCATGTATATTATTTATTGTAGGAAGAAGTAGGGTACACTGAGTCTTCTATAAATGGGTATCTCATCTCCAAATCTCAACTCATGGAGGAGTAAAATTGGTAGCCATAGATTATACTGTGCCTCCCCTCACAAGAGATATATTTGAGAATATGATAGCTCACCTCATTCCAAGGATAAGGGGGGCTTTCCCTTCTTATCCCTTTTTTGTCCTCAATTGTCTCCTCATCTCTTAAGAAGTTTTTTTTTTTGCAAAAGTGCTTACAACATTATCCTCCTTTCTCCATGGCATCCCTTGAGGAAATGTAGTGATTCTACTAATTACCACAGGATTAATTATAATTTACAGTCCTCTTACCACAATAGTAGTACTGATTATAGCCTGAGGATTAAATGCCATGGAAAATTCTTGAGACACATCATCATCATTCCTTCTGAGCATCTCAAATAATCCCAACCATTTATGTCTTCTAGATATTTCTACCACAAGGGGACAAAGGTGTATCCTAGATGTCTCTGTGGGTTCCCTTCTGTTAAACCCTCATGTCATGTCTATTCTTTGGTTGGCTGACTGTAGGGAGTTTGGTAGGCTAGCCTTAGTTTTTAGGGTGACTGGGATTTTATAATATTGGTGGGTGTTTACAATTCCTTTCTACCTCCACACAACTTTTAAACTTCGCACAATTCTTTTAAAACCCCCAGGCTCACTGTAATCACTTAGAAAACTTAGATTTTTCTTTTCCTAGCTATCAATTCAAAACATAGGAGATATGGGCCACCTACCTTTCACTGTGATGCTTTGGATGAGGATAATTTATGAGCAGCTAGACCCTAGGCACCCCCTTTTAGCGTTCTCTGTGAATTTCCAATGTTTCCTATAGCTTCCTGCGTTTCTTATAGTTGTTCCTATAGTTCTGTTTCCTGTAGGGTGGCTGAAACATGTTTTCCTCGATGGCTCTCCAAGGTGGTATAGGTCTCCTCTGATATTGAAA
>APFE030983257.1:113885-124762 GCA_000404065.3 Pinus taeda
TACATACCTGCAACAGTTTCACTTGAATACCAAGTATAAAAAGGGCAGCACCAATAATGTTGCAGATTGCCTCAGTCGTCCACCGATCATGGGGCTAACCACCGTGCTCAACTCTTGCGGGCACGAGACTTCTGATTGGCCACTTCTCTACAAAAGCGACCCAGAATTCGGCCACACATACCAGACAATCTTGGAGGGTCGGCAGGTTACAGATTTTCACCTCCAGGATGCCCTATTATGCCACCTCGATCACCTCTGTGTTCCTTCAAGCGAGCGTGCCAAGATGATTTGGGAAGCACACTACAGTCGGGCTGCTGGGCATTTCGGGGTCGAGAAAACAGTGGCAGTACTGCAAAATTATTTCTATTGGCCGAATCTTCGACAGGATGTTGGGAAATACATCCGATCATGTACTGCCTGTGCCATTGCCAAACCGGCCATTAAGAAGCAAGGCCTCTATACCCCGTTGCCTACCCCCAGCCGACCTTGGGAATCCATCTCCATGGATTACATGTCAGGCCTTCCTTCCACTAAGCATGGAAATGACTGTGTTTTTGTGGTCGTCGACTGGTTCTCAAAGATGGCCATTATGATGGCCTGCAAGAAGAATATCACAGCAGAAGCCACTGCTAAACTCTTCTTCGAACGAGTGTGGGTGCAATTTGGGATCCCACAGTCTATCATCTCAGATCGGGACAGTCGGTTTCTCAGCACATTTTGGTCCAGTCTCTGGTCAATGCTGGACACCAAACTCACGAAGTCCACAGCCTTCCATCCTCAAACTGATGGCCAGACAGAGGTTGTCAATAGGATGATTGTGCACATTCTGCGCATGTATAACTCAAAGCATCCACGCACATGGGACGAGAGCCTCCCCTATGTTCAGCACAGCTACAACAACCGAGCTCTTCACACCTCCACTGGCCATAGCCCTTTTCAGGTGGGTTTGGGATTCCAGCCACTATGCCCCATTGATGTGGCCATGCCACTTGCAGCTACTCACATGAATTCAGCTCATGTCCAGTCCGAAACAGATAAGGCCACCAGCTTCATTGAGCGCATCCAAAATATTCGCCAGCAGGTCCATGACATTCTTGAGAAATCAAATGCCAAGTACAAGCAGCGACATGATCAACATCGGGTGCCACACAAGTTTCAGGCGGGCGACAAAGTCTGGGTGCATTTGCAAAACGAACGCCTTACTGGAGCCTATCGGAAATTAAGACCACTTCGATATGGTCCTTACACCATCACTAAGGCTATGGGAGACAATGCATTTGAGCTCAGCATTCCCCCATTCCTTGGCCTACACCCAGTGTTCAATGTAGACCGCTTGCGGCCATACTTTCCACCATTACTAGACACATCCGACATTGCAGAACAGCTCCAACCCACAGAATTAAATCCAGATTGCATGGAACAAGCTGCAACTGATCGGATCATGAACACACAGATCAAGATCAAGAACACCCGCCAACAGAATATCCAACTGTACCGAGTTGTCAAAGCAGGCCAACTCCTTCAGCAGGGCAAGTGGTTCACCAAGGAACAGGTTCAGCAGAAGTTTCCTCATCTCATGGGGGAGCTCAACGCAATGGGGACCATTGCTTCCTAAGGGGGGAGGAATGATCCAGGTGGATATTGGTGGCCACCTGCCAAGTCCACATGGACCCCCCCATTGTCTTTCTCAGCATTTTCAGTTTCCTTAATTGTAGCACAACTTACTATTTTTAGCAGTTTTTCGGGTCCTGAACTTCCGGAGCCATTTTGAGGCCCTAAACGACGTTTTTTGGGGAATCCGAGGGCAACACGGGTCCATGGAACATGGACTGTGTTGCCCGTTCCAACAATGATAGTGCTCGAATAGATCTTTCTAATGAGCTATTGTACGCGTCAAACGGAGATCATATGCTAAAGTTACGACCCCGGGAAGTTGATGTACAACTTACCCCCAAACGGGGCCCACAGTTTGGCGTTTCATCTCCTAGGGTTAGGTTTTGGAATGTGAAGGGTTTTTCATTGTTTCTCAACAATAAATAGGCCTTCGAGCCTCATTGTAACACAGTTCAGAGGCATGTAGCCATCACATCTCTTCTCAGAGATAAGCTACCATCGCCCTAGCTAGTTTATTTCCATTTCTGATTGTAAGCATATTTTAGTATTTTCCATTAATGAAATGAAGTACTATTTCCGCTGCATATTTGTGTATATGGTTATCTCTGTAATTTGTTGCGTTCTTGTTTAAATCCGGATCAACCAATTGGCTAGAGAAGGAAAACCATGTGGCTAGTCTGACATTCTGGCTCATTAGCTGAAGGAACAAGTAACAAAGGCTCGATAGTCACTCGGAGGTATGCATGTAGAGATTTACATGTTCACCTACATCTTGGATGTAGTCTGTGCCCGACAAGAGTTCCCGATCTTGGAGTGGGCATGGTCACCAACAGAGACTGCTGTGAACACATATTTCAAGTTGTTGTATGAATGTAGCTTCAAAGGAGTAATCACACAGTTGTCCGATCATTTTGTCACCCCTGTGTACAAGATGATATTCGAACAAGATCCATCCTACATGTCAAAGGAAGCAATGGAGGCAGTGATAGGCATTGTAGATTGGTATGCCTCACCGTCCAACACTTTCATCCGAATTTTCAGTGTGGAAAAGGCTTCACATGTTCTGCCAAAGTTTTCCTTGGACGTACTAGTCATGCAGGAAGTAGCATATCACATCTCGGCAGGATTGACAACTAGACTACATCGGAAGAAGAAGTCACCTTGGCCCACTCTTCCATTGCAGATTTGGTTATATGAGATCCAGAGTATCAAGCAAGCGGATTTCGAAGCAGAACTGATGAAGAAGTACCCATTCGACCTTCGAAGCTACAATCGATATGACCCACATTGCATTGTGAAGGATCACTGCACGAGAGTTTAGTTCAACTAGATCTACCGAGCATTTCATTGGACCGAGTGGGACCCATGGAGATATTGCTATAGTTTCTCCAGACCCAATGAACCAGTCAGCTTCGATTTGGAGTGGTTAGCGAATCAGCATAAAGCATCATTATGGAGAGACCAATAGTAACAGTAGTAGCAACAATGGTAGCAGAGCCAAGCATACCAATGCGTGACAAAGGGAAGAGGAAGATTGTTGATCACATGTAGGAGGAGAAAATCTACAAGTTTCGAGTAGATCCACTTGTAGAGAAAGTAGCTATGGCTATAGAGGCAAAGAGGGAGCAGTACGACAAGTGAATTGTGTGAAGGAAGAAGGACAAGAAGAGAATGGAAGAAGTAGAGAACGAGTTGCATGAGCTGAGGGAGAAACTCCGAAAGGAACAAGAGCTACGCAAACAGGAGAGGGAAGCACAACAACAAAAGATACAGCAGGGGGCACAACATGTGAAAACTGACGAAGCAACACCCGTACAAGTAGTTGATTCAGCTGAACAGCTAGCATTAGGCAAACAGGTTAAACCATCACAGGGGCAAGATGTTGCTCATGAGATAGAATAGACACTTCAACATTTTGATGCAGACAAGGAGGAGCAAGAGTTGGAATAGGAAACCAACTTCATGCCTCACCACAAAGAGGTTGACTCACATGCTTCAATGCATCAAGATGATGAGCAAGTCTCAGATGACCAAGGAGGCACTGAGATCCTTGGTGATCAAGCAGAAGAAGAGATGCACAACATCTCATTTGATGAATCCCTACATAGAGTTGTGCATTCTCACAGAGTGTCAACTCTGAAGGATTAAACATCTCTTGTGCAAATTGAAGAATGAGTGATCGTGACTGATGTGCCCAAACATCTAGCTACCTTGGAGGATGAAAGCAGAGTGTATGCTGAAGCCACTAGCTCAAGTGTTCACTTCCTCATAGATGAGAATGAGCGAATGGGAAAGGAACCACAAATGACCAAGAAAGGAGGAGACTTAGTGACAATGTCTGCTCGAGCTGAACTGAAGAAGGCAATACTAGATGAAGTATTGTCCCTTGACACAGTTATGCGATCATCGTACTCCAAGTTTGGTAGTGTGCACAAGTTAGTCGTCCATCTCAACAAATGATATCAACGATGTGCTAAAAGAGCCACATCTTGAAGAATGTGCATGCTGTTGTTGATGACATGCAAACATGGACAACGAAGTACAAGGAGCCCCACTTCACTTGCCTAAGATGATGAGGGTCAATGCGATCGAGCTGAAGGCACGTATCTGGAGTCAGATTCGGAATTATGAATAGCTCCTGCAGTTCATGACTAGCATATGGACCTCCCATGCATGAGTATTCAAGAGTATGGATGTTGTGGTGTGCATGCACGTGATCCCATCAATTGGGACTCTCACCCAGTTGAAGACAAAGAAGCAGGTCCGACTAGAGCTTGACTCATACTTCAAAGAGTTGATGCGCATTGCCACAAACCTAGACTTGCTTATCAGTGCATACATCATGCACAAGTATGTTGCTAGTCTGACCACATTAAAGACAATGATGCATGCTTTTAGACCAGTTGGATAGAGGAGCCCGAGCAGTGTACCTAGATGTTATGGAGGCAAAGATCAGGTTTTAGACATATGTCATTGCGGAACACATGGACACTATTAGGGACTACAGAGCTTTGCATCAATATGTTACTGTTGATAAAAATGAGGATGTTGAGCAGTTGGACTTCTATAGTTGTCTAAGTCAGAGCAATGTCTAGTTTGACTTTCTCAAGCCATTATGTTCACATGGGTACATGTGCATTGTAATTTTGAGTCATGTCAAGTGTAAGTTGAGTGTCAATAGTGGATGTAACAGTCATAGAGTAGGTGAAGAATCATGAGGGTAGTTGAACATTCATAAATGGGAATGTCAAGGGCCACCCCACCCTTTGCTATAAATAGCCCCTCATAACTCATTGTATAGGATTTTGGTTAGCCAAGCTTCTGATAAGACTATCTTGGAAAGAGATTGGATAATATTGTAACGCGCCTTGGCTTCTCCACTGCACTGAGCTAGTTCATCTATTTGGAGGAGCAGGCAGATGTGTTTGTAACGTTCTGATGTTGGGGCTAACAGGTTTTCATGGATGTATTGTATGATTGGAAGTTACACTTCTTTATATAATAAGAGCCAACATGTTTTCATGCATATGTTGTTATTGTAGTTGGATTGTTTTGGTTGTGGTAGAAATGTATGTTGTTTAAATTGTATAGTTGTTTATGAACACTTTTGTATGCAATTATATGAATCTTGTTGCATATGTGTTGTTGTTTTAACCATCACTTTGGATTTTCAGACTGACCTGCTTTCTAGATTGTGATGCATCTTTGCTCGTGTGTTCCCTTCCTAGCTGAGTACACTTACAGGTTGCCAAGGGGCGCACTCATCTCAACCCACCTATGTTATAAACCTCTCATACACCTTCCTTGACTCACTATCGTGGCCACACCCTTGTTACTGACAGAGTTATCTTACTTGCCTTTGTGTGACATTGCGGTAAAGGCATTTCTTTATAACCCACTGTTGGGACTCCTACACCAAATGGTGTGAGGTCTAATTGGGACTTCTTACTGGGGAGATCCCCTTGACATGTTGGCGGGTCTAGCACCATTAAAATTTCTGGCGCTAGAAGGAGGGCCAAATGACAAGTTGTGTTCTCTTATATGGTTTTGAACCTATGCATACCTTTCATGGATTCTTGCACTCTTCTCCCCCTGCAATTTTTTTCGAATTGTGAAGATGTATCCATCAAGGGGGGAGTTTTTCAATCTCTTGTCCACTTACACATATGATGGTGAAGGCAAAGTGGCCTAGCCTGAGTACTTACATGACTTTCTTTCCATGCTTCATGAGAAAGATGGGTGTTTTGACGAACAAGACAACTTGTTTCTTGCACACACACTTCACGAATCTCCACGTAGATGGTTGCTCAGCCTATCCACTGACAACATGCACTCACTTGAGCAATTCTATGATCTTATTGAAGACACTTTCTATCATTTTGATCCAAACTATCTTGACCAAAAACTGTTACAACAACAAAAGGCTCCGCATGAATTAGTTATTTATTTTTGGAAGCGCTTCCGTGACTTGCAGTTTCAAGCTTTGAGGGGCTAGATGAAATTTTCCTATCTTTGGGACCAGTTCGAGTATTGCCTTAAGAAATCTACCCACTCTAAGAAGAAGCTTAATATCAAGCTTCGCTCAACATTCTTCAATGAGGGAGCTACACAATCTCATGTGGATGTGGTCATTGTCTTGATTGACTGTCCACCTTCCTCTCATTCAATAGCTCCACCACTGCTGAGTGATGTTGAGGATCATGCTCACACACTTGTTCATTTTTCACATCCTCCCAACATCACTTCACTCAATTTTGATGCAGATTTGGTTGTGAGTCCTTTGAGTTCTCATATGCATTCTATTCTACAACCTTTGTCTTCGTACTCAGGTGTTCTTGCAGATGATACTATCTTGTGTTATTCCATTCCGAACTCTTCACTTGTTGTGAATGAGGAACAACCCATTGACGAAGTTGGTGTTGCACAACCAACATGCCATGTCATCCATGAAGAGTATGAGTGGGAGCTTGAGCATCAAAACTTGGCGAAGGAGCCCCTTTTGTTATTTCCTAACATCATTGGTGAACCCGCCATCCATGATTTCACATGTGTGTCTTCATCCATGGATGCACACTTGTTGATCACTCGCAGGACTCATCTGATGTTGGTCCATCATTCAACAATGGAGATGATCAGCTATTCATTAAAATTCCACTTGATCTTTCGTCTGTCTTTTCTGGAAACACAGAGGATGAGTTTGTTCGCTTTTCATCTACCCCTATGTTTGATTCATCTGATCATGAGGATGTCGATGAAATCATTGATTTTTCTGATCATGGCAGTCATGATCCATTTGTTTCCTTATTTGATCACGATCATGACTCTATAACAATTGATCTTTCAAATCCACCGTTTATGATGTTCTATCTAATGATGAAGTTGAAACACCCAAGACTATTGAGGCACTTCATCCCGAGCTGATGGTTATGTCAGGTCCTCACTCTCTTGGGGTTAGTCTCACTTCCGATCAGGAAATTATTCAATCACCCAAGGCTCCTCATCACTCATCTATAAGCATTGAAGATCCATCTCACACACAGTTCATGCTTCCTCCACTCAAACTGCACAATCCCATCGCTCATGCATTGGAGGAATCTTATATTGCAAGCACTCATGCATGACACATGTTATCTTTTTTTCTTTTGTTTTCCTGCATGTCTGAGTCAAGAGTGTGCTTGTGCTTCAAAGTTGCATGCAGTGTCACACAACACCATGATAAGTCCACAAACTGCTCACCATGCACTTGCACTCACTTATGTCCCATGGGCACTGTCCAACATGAAGTGTGGTTGTCTTCATTGTTATATATTTCTTGCTTGCTGGTTCACACGACTGGGTTGCTCATAGACCAAGTCTTCACCAACATGGGTCAACCAATGCACCAGTGGCTACATTGGAAATATCACTTCATGTGATCAGGCCCATGCACCATTAGTGTCACAGTATGAGTAGTGTTTTCTTTTAGTCGTTTGCTTGCATGATTGTTTGTTTACTTGCTTGTTTTCTTACTTGTTTTGCTTTCACTTTTGCTTCTGCCCTTGCTTCACTTTGTTGTTTGTTATTTCACTTGTTTCATTCATATAGTTCACTTGTTTCATTCGTAGGTTAGTTTTGCATGAAACCATGTATGACTCTTGAAACGAGCTGGGTGAAGTACAAGAGGGCTTGTAAATCTATCACTACTTGGTTATTTGTCATCTTTCCTCTATATGAATATCTTGCTACTTTTAGTCCATGATATGTTGAAGGAAAATACCTATTGTTCAAAGTGAGCCTTGGTGAAAACACAACGCTTGCACACTAATTAGTGTCACCTTCTCAAGTCGGTTGTTTTTGGGTTAACCCTTGTCAGCTCAGTCAAGTAGAATAAGGTGAGGGGGAAAACCTTAATAGACATGTTAGAGATACAATGAACTACTTCTCTACTAGAAAAACCTCTTCTACTCTCAATAAGTCGGGATCCCTCTTCCGCCTCTGAAATGAACAAGTGCTATGCACAATGAAAGATGAAAAAATGAAAAAATGAAAATTCAAAAAATTCAAAATGAAAAATGAATAAGGTGAAAGAAGAGAAAGGCTTCTTGCACAGGGAGGTGATGCAAGTAACTCTGCTAAGGTATTGACCAAGCTCGCTGGCAGTAGAGCCATGCTTGTGTTCCTATGTGACTCCGCCGAGCTACTATCCAAGCCTGCTCACAGTGGAGCAACACCATAATGAAACTAAGAATCTAACAACTATATTGCTTGTGCACCAATATACCCCTCAACCCTAATCGAAACAATTATGTTGCCTTGGATTGGAATGTGTGTCAATCGACCAAGAGCTTGGCAGATGCTACATCTTACAATCAAGCTAGTGTGAAGCCAAGATGAGCTGAGAATTGAACAATACTTCTAGAGGTGTTAGACTCGCTTGTCACAAACAAGGTCCATTCAAAGAGCTGGAGTTCTACCAATGTGTTGCCAAGTGTTGTAGCAGCTATAAAAACCCTCCAAAACTTTTCCTTAGTTTATTTTTGGAGCCTCCCTACCAACCTTTCATAGCACCATGTCTTGCTTTGTCAAGTACATAAGCTTTGGTGTTTTTCATGCACAGAAGCAACCTGTCGATCACAACTTGATCCATTCCCCTCACAGGTTGTTCACCCAGACTTGGTCCAGCTGCAGGCTGAGCAACTTCCCCAAGAAATTGTGCATTTTTGGAGGGCAACCAACCTTCCCTTTAGAAATTGCGCAATTCTTTCTGGTAGCATGCTAGGCTCCAAAATTGCACAATTCTTCCATCAAACACTCCCAGCAAAAATTGTGCAAATTTCCCCAGCAGTGATGCTAAGCCCAAAATTTGTGCAAATCTGGGTAGTAGTTAGCTACTCTACCGAGATATTGCACAAACCACCTTGTCAGTTAGCCCAGCTCCCAGCCAGAAATGTGGTTTTTCTCAAGTAGTTGAGCAGCTTCATGCATGAGTAGTCCAGTTGAACAGTTCCGCTCGGGACTAAGGAAAATTGACTTGCATGCATGCATGAATTTATCTTCCCGGAATAGAAAAAGGCAACATGCAAAAGGTATCCCATGATTTAGGGAGCTATTTTTAGCATCCGGGGGTTACATGCAAAGTTGTTTTAGATACTTCCCTCCAAGTGTCAGTTTTTCCTAGATTTGTAGCATGCATGTCATGAGACCAAACTTATTTATTCGACACATCAGAGCTCATTCTTTCACATTGATCTTGGAGCTCTAACATCCCACAGTACATCCAGGATTCTTTGACACATCCGGCTCAACTATTCATGGGTAAGTGGCCTTAACTTGTCTTTTTCAGCATTTCTGTCGCTTTTTGTGTATTCGCTTGTGTGAGTGTTGTTTTCTTGATTCGTTTGAACGCTTGCTGTCATTTACATGTATACTAGCTTGTCCTAGCTCTGTCTTAGTTTTCATTTCTATCTCACTATTGTTGCATGCATGAAATTGTTTTGCATGAACGTTCATCGAACTGGAGAACCGCTTCACCCACATGCATGTTGATATGTTTGCTGAATCTTTCATTCATGTTTTTCATGCATTGTTAATCAATTATACTATCACTTAGTGACTCCATGAATTCACTGTCTTGTTTTCTTTCAGTTGCCCGTCAGTCAGTCGAGCCAACCTCAGCTTGGACTTTGCCTTCACTGAGACTGCATTGCACAATTTGGGGAAGGAAGGCTCTGCCTTCCTTTCTAGAAATGTGCATTTATGCCCAACACTGCCCTTTAGGACTATTCTGCACATTTCTAAGGGGCAGTGACTATTGGCCTAAAAAATTGCACAATGCAATCCCTGAGCCTGCAGTCACTCCCAATTGGAATTGCGCATTGCTCAATAACAACAGTTAGTAGCTAGTCTAGATTGCGCATTGCACAGATCCAGTAGCCAGTCCTACCTCCCAGACAGCGTAGACTACCTTTTGCACAGTTCTGTAAGCCAGTCACCCAGCCTCCCAAAAGAAATTGCGGAATCTTTCCCATCATTTTCCGAGGTATGTGTTGTGTCATTCCCCGAAGTTTATTTATTTTCACTAAGAGATTTCTTGCCATGCATGTTGCTTGTCTCCAAATCTTTCAGGTGTTCATCTATCTCAATGGATTCCAAGAGAACAGGATCTCAGGACACTGATGGGAATGCAGTTGGAGCAACAGTTGAGCAAGTGTCCTCTAGTCTGTCTATCTATGAAGATATAAAGTTGTATCTAGACAAGGACATGAAACTGAAGTGGCAAGAGGTTAATGAAACATTTGCAGGCACTTTTTGGGAACACCTCAAAGACCGTCAGGTGTACGTGAATATTCACAAGTTTGGCTTGTAATGGATTGCATATAGATATCTCGTGTTCCCATGCGCGGACATGATACACTGGATCGTCTCTCACACTCATCCTGAGACGATGACCTTGAGCAGTGTCACTGGGACGAAGATGCGACCTTCTGGGAACGAGATTATGAAGAGATGTATCATATGTCATAGCTCGTGATTACCATGGAGACTCGATTCAGCTTACCCAACATCAGTGCTAACTCCTGAGACATTATGAAGAATTGGGTAAAGGAGCCAGCTCAATTCAGGTTGACACTGTTATGAAACCAGCCCAAGAAAAGATAGAAAAGATAGATCAACGACTTAGAATTCAGCCTCTTCGAGGGGGCAACCTCCTTTACATTACATAAATGAACAATTCTTGGATGATACAAATGAAAAGACCTCCTTTCTATATATAGGAGTCTAAG